>JAZKJV010001276.1:307500-613696 GCA_037367405.1 Ottelia alismoides
TCAACCCCTCTTAGATGAACATGTTAGGAATGTTTATTTTACATGAAATTTGAAACTCTTATTCCCCTCAACATATTAAGTAAATCCCCCCAACTTTTAATTCAAAAAAAGTAAAAAAATAATGCAACTTGTACCAAGGTGCATGTAACTTTACATGCACCGACGCTTATATCTTCCACATTTTTTTACTTTTTCGAAAAATATCACCATGTATATTCATCTATATATCCCTCCAATATGCCATTCGAATTTCATCAGAAATAGAGACTCCTATGCCCTCCATCTAGAACAGGTAGATTAGAGCAATTCTAAGACCGTTAAAATTACATGTTCTAGATGGAGGCATATTGGAGGGATATATAATTGAATATACATGGTGGTATTTTTCAAAAAAGTAAAAAAATGTGGAAGATATAAGTCCCGGTACATGTAAAATTACATGCACCTTGGTGTAAGCTCCCATCCTCTCTCTCTCTCTCTCTCTAATGTGTGTGTGTGTGTGTGTGGCTGCTCCCTGGGAGCAGCCAACGGGGCTCTCCCACCCCCATTTTTTTCCAGATTTTTTATTTTTTTGGAAAATAAAAATTTGTATATTCATCCCTATATCCCTCTAACATTCTATTAAATTTTTGTCAGAAACATAGACTCCTAGGCCCTCCATCCGGACGTCATTTTTTAACGGTCGCAGGATTTTTTAAATCGACCATGTTTGGATGGAGGCCATAGAAGTCTCTGTTTCTGACAAAATTTTAATAGAATGTTAGAGGGATTTAATGATGAATATACAAATTTTTATTTTTCAAAAAAATAAAAAAAAATTGGGGGGAAATGGGGGTGGGAGCAGCCCGTTGGCTACTCACATGGAGCAGCCACATTTTCCCCATATATATATATATATATATATATATATATATAGGAGTGATCCTATGAGAGCCAAAACCTGTGAGAGCATGAGAGCATGCATTCTGGACCACATGATCCAACCAGGTGAGAGAAGACCAGGAGAGAGAAAACATAATTATGTGGTCCAGAATGCATGCTCTCATAGGATCACTCCTCTTTTATACACACACACATGATTGCCATTATATGGGTTTTAGCAGCTATGGATATGTATTTTCTATTTTGTCATATATGGATATGAATTTTTATTTTTTGCAAGAACGAATATGGATATAGATACAATTTTAAAATTTTAGGAATATAATTGATACACATATCCTTACAAATTTTTCTGGCGGATATGGATATAGATATCTGTATTATAATTTTGATTTAATTAACCGTCAATGTCCACATTACAAAATAGGGATTTTATCACTTGTGCCCCTCCGAGATGTTGCAATATCAGTTATGCCCCTATCTTTTTGGTAATATCAGTTGTGCCCCTCAAAACTTACTATTTTATCACTTGTGCCCCTCGGGTTAGTGACCGTCCATCTACAGTGCAAACGGACGTTAACTTTGAGGACATAAGCGGAATTAATTTTTTTTAAAGGTTATATGGTCATTTCTTCCTCCTCTTCCTCAACCTCTTCTTCTTCCTCCTCTTCCCATCTTCTTCCTCCTCCTCCGACCTCCTCCTCCTCCCTCTCCGCCCCGAGCTCCTCGCAGCCCCTCCCCTCCCCGGCGTTGCACCTCCTCCCCCCCGCACCTCCTCCCAGCCCGCCGCCCCCTCCCCTCCCCGGCGCCGCCCCCTCCCCTCCCCGACACCGCCCCCTGTGCCCCCTCCCCCTGGGCTGCACCCCTCCCAGCCCCGCACCCCCTGGCCCGCACTGCCACCTCCCCTCCCCGGCGCCGCCCCCACCCCCGCACCTTCCCCTCCGCCCAGAGCTGCTCCCTCCGCCCCGAGCACCCAACCCCCCGCCCCTGTCCCGTAAGCCCCGCCCCCCGCCCCCTGGGCCTCCCCTTGCCCCGCGCCGCCCCGAGCACCCAACCCCCCGCCCCGAGCACCCAACCCCCCTGCCCCCTGGGCCTCCCCTTGCCCCGCGCCGCCCCGAGCACCCAATCCTCCCGGAGCATCCTTGATCGCTTCACGCATCTTCTTGAGCAGGGTCTGTGTCGTCGCACATTCCATCTCGTGCACAAACCTGCCTAGATGGCGGATGTAGTCGGGGTACAGCTCCAGATTGCAGTGCCCGCCCCCTTTGATCCACAACGGCTCGTACGGCTCCGTCGAGAGCTTCTACAGCCCCTCCCCACGCCGCCATTTCACCACGTCGTCTTCAGTTCCCTGCTAAAGAACACCATCGAGGAGCGAGGCGACGAAGGGGGTGGGGGGAGGTCGGGGCGGCAACAGGTGGGAGAGGAAGAAGATGGGAGAGGAGGAGGAGAAGGGAGGAAGAAGACGGAGGAGGAGAAGGGAGACAGAAGAGGACCATAATACCCTTCTTAACCACACCATGGTTTGAATAAACCATGGTTATTTTAATTTTTTGACGGTCAATCTGACGGAAGGGCACAACTGATGACGGAGCAAGTTTTGAGGGGCACAACTGATATTACCAAAAAGATAGGGGCATAACTGATATTGCAACATCTCGGAGGGGCACAAGTGATAAAATCCCTACAAAATATTTATATTAAATTTAAGTTTTAAGAAAAAATTATTATACATGGGACAATGTGTATCCATTTATAAAGTATTCGTATTCGAATTATGATTACATATTTCATATTCTTATTCATATTTATAAGATATGATTTTGTGATTGTCAATATCTGTAAGATACATGTTTTCGTATCCATATTTTAAAAAGGGTAATGATATGATAAATATGTTCGGTATACATATACCTTGCATATATACTCGGAGTTCATTGGATAAGCCACACAGATGCACACGTGAAACGCAAGCATGCACGTATCATGCACCACGAATGCACCTACTATTGAACTACGATTTTCAAGTTTTTAATTATTTGAAGTAAAGATAAATAAATGTAGAAGTGTCGTTGCAATGCAAATAAAAAATTATTTTCTAAGAGAATAATTTGTTACTTTATTTACCTGGTATAACTTCCAGGATCGAACTCAAGGAAACTACAAATAAATGAGGAAAAGTTAATTATTGTCGGTTAATGAAGAATTTATTTTCTTTTCATTTCCTTTTTTATGTCTTTTTAATTATTTTATATTTTTATGGATTTTTAAATGTGTATATTTTCTCTTTTTTAAAATTTTTAGTTGAATTTAATATTGCAAATTTTTAGTTATTTTGAATTTTCAAAAATCAATTTATTAAGATAATATATACAAAAGTAAAAAAGAAGACTTTTTATATTTTAAAATATATAAAAATTGCAAAAAAATACAGAAAGTTTTTTATAGAATTTTTATTATTTTTCGTGATTTTTATGGTTTTTTATATTTTTATGGATTTTTTACTGATTTAAAATGGAAATAATTTATAAAGCAAAAACAAGCTGTTGTTTTGGTATTTTTAAAATAGAAAATGAAGAAAAACAATCTGGAAATAATTTTTGTACAAACAAGATTATTTAGCTTAAACAAGATGAATTATATATTTGTATGATTTTTCCTGCAATTTTGTATAATTTTTTAAAATTTTATGTATATTTGAATTTTACAATTTTTTATTATATTTTAGTTGATTTTTTATAGGCAATAAAAAAATAATAAACAAAACTGTTGTAATTTTTTATAATTTTTCAAGCATTTTTGAATTTTTTATGAATTTTCAATTGCAAATAGATCAATTAGGTTTTGTTTTGTATTTTTAAAATAGTAAATAAGAGAAATTTTGAAAAACATAATTATGAGAGTTGAAACAACTACTTAGGAGCTTAATCGATTTTTTGTGAATTTTTTAGAGTTATTTAGCAAAATATTAATAGCAATTAACAAAGAAATCAAAATACAACGGAAATTGGACTAAAATACTATTTATAAAAAGATTTAAACTTTTATTAACAAATAAGTAAAACTCAAGATGTTTTGTGCAGTTTATCCAATACTTCACATGTTATCGCACGTGAACTGCAGAATCAAGGACTGAATTGTAATTTCTTAAAACTACTAGATCATTTATTAACAAGATAATGCATGATTATTTCCATTTTATCATAATACACGTGACAACACACACACGAGTTAAATACAATTAATGAAACATTAAGAACTAAATTAAAACTAATCAATCAATCTTGTCATGACACGTATCCGACTACAATTTATTTACAATAAAGAAAACAAGGAGGTGGAGTGCAAATTCACCACTAAAATCATGTCAGGCATGCACATATTGAATGGCTTTGAAAGCTTTGAGATCTGATTGGAGGGCTTCAATTTGGGCGTGAACGGACGACCTTGATCTATCCTGGAGCGGGAGTTCTTGATCTGATGGTTCTGTCCACACCTGCATGAATGCTTAAGAAGTCTGGGACTGGTGAGCATCGATCTCCCATATCTCGATCGATCTAGGATGGATCTGAGTTTGATCAATTCATTCGACTCATGATGAGCTTCCGGGTCGATATCATGTGAGAATATGATCCAGGTCTCGTTGATCGGAGAATTGGAGGCTCAAGTGAAGAAGCTAGCCTCTAAAGGTCCTTCTGAGCACGGGATCTCCTTTCCCGTGCTCTTTCCAATGCCTGTACAAGTTATTTAGAAGCTCGAAGCTTCTTGAGCCTCGACCAATTGTTATTAAGCCAAAACAAATGGAAAATGAGGTGGATGAGTGGTTTCCTCTGACGATGGTGGGAGAAGGAGAATAAGATTTAGATTCGTAGATCTAAGGTTGTTAGGATGAAGAAGAGGTTCTGGAGTAATGGTACATCGGGAGGGGATGACTGGATTAGTATTCAAAACAAAGGATAACATCGGATATGGATTAGTATACTTTACCTTTGCCAGTCCCTTAGCAAATACTTATTATAAAAATAAGTGACTAAAAAGAAAAAAGAAAAGGAAAAGGAAAAAAAGAAAGAATTTAGAATAATTTTTATTTTTTGAAAATAATATTTATAAAATCAAAGTATGGAGCTCGTTCAAACATTTAGATTATTAGATTGTCCAAGCCTTATTGGGAATAGGATTTAAGACTCAATAACCTTTAAGTTCCACAAATCTCTATTCAGTTCGCCTCGACAGTCAGGTCAGGACAAGCCTTCATATGCAAACTCTAATGACTATGAATCTTACTTGTACTGTGAATGTGAAATATAGCTCCTCACATCTGAAATGACAAAGAACAACCTTCTCTAGCAAGGTGACCCTAATTCCCCAGTCTAGCTACTCTTTCATCGAGGAGCTGGGTATTCCCTTCTAAATTCAAGTTCAACCAGTCCAAGCAGAGGAGGTAGAGAAGAGAATGGATTGTAACTAATGTAGCCACATATCCTTTAGAGCTTGGCCAGCAGCCAAGTTTCCAGCTGCAATCTTCTTTGACAACTTTGACTTTGAAATATGCCTTTCTTATTAATATTTTCTCCGACAGGAATGATTTTTTATTTGCTTTTTACCCATCTAACTTTTTTGGAGACTTTATTTCTTTTTCATACATATACATATTGCAGCATTTACATAAGGAGTTTTTCTCCTTGGACCAGTAGGCTATCCCTTTTTTAAAGCTTTATTGCAACCCACACCATCTTGTCTTTTGATATCGACATCACTAGATTAGGTTGGGGGGCACTGACCTCCAATTGGGGCTATGTATGTTTCCATTCGTGTGTGTCTCAAGCTAACGGATTCTGCCCCTCACCACCTCATCTGTGTTGAGGTACATGCAAATTGCTTGTCTAAGTTAAGTCATTGTTTAAAAGAGTCATGCATGTGTCTAGAAATATTCTACTTAGACCAATCAAGATGACATGTGAACATAGTCTTATGGACTCAAAGAATTAAGTCACTTGACCTGAAAAGGCTCAACTCCAGTTCATTTAAGGTTCCTCTGGCATTAAGAAGATTAATGTCTTAACCAAGCTCATTCTTCAGACTTTATTCCAGACTAGTTTAATTATCAACATCATTTTGGAAAATGCAAATGCAATAAATTTTTTATTGAAATGAATTTTCTGATTTAAGCTTTTTATGTGGATTTTAAAGAATTTGCTATTTTTATGAACTTTATTTTTTTTCAATTTTTTGTGTTTTGATATAGTTAGAGAATTGAATGTATTTACAAGCATTAACAAGGATTATGTATATATTCATAGTGGATTTTATACAATTTTTTATACAAGAATTATACAATTTTTGTACAAGATTTTATTTACAAAACAATGGTAATTACAAGTTTAGTTGGGGATGAGGGAGAACCTGAGCAGAACAGATCAGGTCTTGAGTAGAACCGTAAAGAGGCTAAGCTTACACTAAGATTCCTATGACCAGGAGTTGGACAGCCGATTAATTGGATTCAGTTTCAAGTGGTTCATGGGAATTTTGAGCTGAAGCCTCATCTACTTTCACTTCTCCCCATATTCCACAGATATACCGGTGAGGAACCATACATACACCTCCAGTAGTTCGATCGTATATACAACACGATGCACTGCCGTAACATTCTATTAGAAGTAGTGATATGACATCTTACCCCTTCAGCTGATAAGGCACCTTATTGGATTAATCATTTAAAAAGGGTTGTGACATCCTGGGAAGAGCTGGATCAACTTTCTTGAACAAATATTATCCCCTAGGATAATTGAATCAGATACCATCATTGATAGCTAACTTCTCCCAAATGTCCCATGAGCATGTTCACGAGACGTGGGAATGATTGAAAGATTTGACGAAGAAGTGCCTCCATCATGATATGCTAAAGATGAGCCTAATGCATAATTACTTTGGGGGTTTGATCTTAGAAAATCAAGGCTTGTAGATGTTAATTGTGGGGATTCACACTTCAATAAGGATGAGGATATTCCTTGGCAGATCTTTGAAGAGATGGCAGAGAGTTCAACATCATTATCATCTTCCCACGTAATTCAAAAGCATCCTTTTTTATTCCCCACAAGACCATCAACATGACGACATCTCTTGATGTGGAAATGGTTGATAGTTTAGATTTGAGAATTATTGGAAATCATCTATTTAAAGTTGATATAATTGGGAAACGATCACAAGAACTAGGGAATTTAAATGTGATGAGCAAATGACAACGTAACTGGATAAACTAGATGAGATTACAAAGCGCTTTGAGTTGCTAGTTAGCACTATCCATGCATGTTAGAGTTTGAGTGACGCAACCGATACATCTGCACTTGAGCATATTTCGTTCACTTCATTCCAATAGAGTTCCAGAGTACCACATGTCATTTAGCACATGTAGTGCGTTCATACTCTAGATTAGGGATCGCAGTAGGAGACTTCCACATACATGGTGCCACAGTATCCAGAGACACCTTACTTTTTAGAGCCACATTTTCCACCTCCACCTCATATTTAGGAGGTGAATGGTATTTGGAGCAGTCAGGAGCGCAAATAGACCTGTCCACCAGGACCATCTCAATTGGGTACTTAGGACACCCCTAGGTCGTCCAAGCACTGATACCCACCTCAGTTTTAGTCTCCACCACATTTTCAGACTTAGAGACATGGTTACCAGCAGACGTAGCCTGTCCATTCTTATTGACCATACCATCAACAACATGCACAATATTCATATCCTCCTCTTCAATACTAGTATTCTTCTCATTCTGCTTATTCCGGGTGCCAGTAGCAACCTCAAACAAACTTTCAGCCTCAACAACCCCCAGATGTTGAGCAACCATAGACACCGTCGATGAACCCAACATTTGATTACCTAGCTCAGTTGATGAAGAACATGAATGATATCAACTGGAGGCTTGAGGACCTAACAACAATCAAGGCTATTATACCAGCTCTGGTAGAAGCCAATCCCAATAATTTCCACCATAATAAGGAGCAGGTAGCACCCCTCGATCCATCCACTTCTGAGCATGACTTGTGATTTTTCATGTTTATCTCATGGGGTTACTTAGGAGTGATAGAAGATTACAGCAGCCGGCACCAGTTGGATTGGGGAATAAAGCCATTGATCGAGCTTCAACTTCACCATCTTCATACAGTGAGTTGAGATCGAGTGTTGCAGTAGATGGAGGCACATCTACATCATTAAAACATAAAAAAATGAAGAAAATCAAAAGCCTAAAAAATAATAATGAGAGCCGAGTCAGCAATTGAGGAGATCGCGCCAGTTGCAAATCCATCTTCTTCAGCAGCATACGAAGCAGCTCATTCTTCTTTTCCTTTTTCTGTTATTGATGACAATGTACAGTGTGAGTCTAATTATCCATATGTACATGCTGATTCCAATGTGAATAAAAACGTTGATTTAGATTTTGTTCCATTTTCTGATGCATATAATAGAACCAAAAATATTAGAAATTAAAAACAACCTTATCTGGTACTAGAGTGGTAGAGATTTTATAGAACATATTCCTTAATATGCCACTCTTGAATGCCATGGATTACATGCCTACAAAAGAGGAATAAAAGAAGCATGTACCTCAAAGTGTCAACCCAATCAGAACAGTCATAAGAGAACTGAGAAACATATTTTGACCATGGCCATCACTAATGCCATCAGCAACCTCCCACTGAGGGAGAACCTCTTATCCGATATGAGACCTTTGAACAAGAATTTGATTGTACTCTTCTTGATAGTGGATCCTCTATCAATCTGATGGCAACCTCGCTACTCAAAGAGTTTGGGTTGGGGTCACTCAAATTAACAAGGATGATCCTTCAGTTTACTAATTGATCGATTAAGCGGCCAAGAAGCATTTTAGAGGACATTATCGTAATGATGTAAGGAATGCAATTCACAGTGGACTTTTGATTTGAGATAAAAATAATAAAGAATAAAATAGATCCCAATTTGCATTATTGAAGAATAAATAAATAAGGATTTTATTATTATTTTTGACCTTTACCTCCCCCTAATTTATTCCTTGTCGACCCAATCATCATGATGCTTGGGTCTTGAGATTTCGGGTCATAAAAGACCTTTGAAGTTTTATTTCCTTTTCTTTTATTTTATCTATTCTTTTATTTTGGATTTAAATACAATATTTTATACAATATTTTTATAATAAATGATGAATGTTAATTCATGCAAAATAATACTATTTCCGCATTTGACTAGGGATTAAAGGCTAAAATGAAAAAAATAAAGGTGATGAAGTGGAGATTCATCATCCCCTATGCTTTCCTTTGCTAGTCCCTAGCAAATACTTATGCCTATAAGTGGATAAAAGGAAATAAAGAAAAGAAAAGTAAAGAAAGTGGATTGATTTTAATTTTCAAACTTGTCTTCATAAAATCAAAGTTTGGAGCTCAGTCAGACCTTTGGATTGTTAGTTTGGTCGGAACCTTGTTGGGAAATGGATTTGAAACACAACGATCTCTAAGAACCACAAAACTCTGCTCAAGTCTCCACAATAACCAAGTCAAAACAAGTCGATGTCATACGTAAACCCTTATGACTATGAATCTATCCTGGACAATGTGTGTGATATGTATCTCTCCTCGATTGAAGCGGTAAAAGCCAGTCTTCTCCAACATGGTGACCCTGATTCCCCAATCCAACAACTCTTTCCTTGAGAAACGAGGTATTGCTTTCTAAGTTCAAATACAACCGGTTCAAGAAGAGGAGGTGGAGAGAAGAATGGACCGTAGCCAGTGTAGCGACCTATCATAGGATACTTAACCAGTGTAGACAAGTCATCCGGTCGTAGGCTCACATATATTCAACTTTGAAGCTCAAGCTTGCTTATTGATATACAAATATATACACTCCGACGGGAATTGATTTTTCTTGATTTTTGCTGGTCTTTTCTTTTTGGAGTTTTTTATTTTTCCATTCTTTAATACTATACACAACAACATTTACATCTGAACTTTTTCCTCTTGAGCCAGTAGACTATCCCTCTTTTGAAGTATTATTGTAACCCACAAATTCTATCATTAGACCTCATGGCTATTGGATCGGGTTGGGGTACAATGGCCACAAAAGTGTGACTTCTGATGTTCGCATTGGCTTGTGTCTCATATCGGCGAGTCTAGCCCTCAACCACTTCAACTAAGGTGAGTAAAGTGTAAGGTGCAAGTGTGCAAGATAGGTCATTATCAACAAGAGTCATGCGTGTGTTATGAAATACTCTACTTAGGCAATCAAGATGACACTGACCAAGTCGCATGGTCTCGAAGAATTAAGTTTAGCTGACTTGAAGTGTCTCAATTCCAGTTCCTGTAAGATTCCAATGATTAGATGGATTAAGATCCAAACAAGCTTCAATCTTCAGATTTTATTTAGACTAGTTCAGTTATCAATACCAATCCGAAAAATGCAAATGCTATGTACAATGAAAGGTAAAAATTTTTTTGATGCAATTTTTTAATGTTGAACTTTTTATGGTTTTTGAAAAGTTTTACAAAGTTTATGCAAATTTTTGAAAAAGATTTGCAATATGTTTTTAATTTTGCAAAAATTTTAGGGATTTTTCAAAACAAAAGAAGTTTTGTCAAATAATTTTGTGCAGATATTTACAAAGGAGGGCATTTTATCATTTACAAAAGTTTCGGTGAGGAATTTACATAGGTTATTTACAATTTTATTTCAAGGTTTGTAAAGAATTTATATAGTTATCAAAATAATTTGCAAATGTTTTGGCAAATATTTTGAAAACTTTATTGCAAATATTAACAAAATTTGAAAATCATTTTGCAAAGATTTTTCAAACAGTATGTATAGATTTTTTAAAGTATTTTTGCAACCATTTTTCAAACTAGTATTTTATTTCAAACAAAGAAAATAATTTTTTACAAATAAAATATTTTTTCAAAGGTTGAAAAAATTTTACAAAATATTTTCCAAAGATATTTTAAAAACCGTTTTCAAACATTTTTTAAAAAAATTGGCCTGATTTATTAATCAATATTTACAAAGAATTGAATGTGCATTTTAATTTTTATTAATTAGTCATATTATTAAAAATATGAAAGTAGGAGTTATGGTTAAAGTGTATACAATGTATATACGACCCCTTCTATATTTTGCTTGAGCTATGTCCTCATATATCAGAGAGAAAAGGAGAAGACATAACTCGTAGTGAGTATAGAAAAGCCTATATCACAATGACTAAAGAAAAAAGAATCAATGAATGAGAAGTCAATTGTCCCCCTATACTTAGGATGAAATAATCCTAAGTATAACACGTTATATCTACATGATGGGAGGGTTGAAGGTGGGAATAAACATATCACAACTCAGTCTGTCTATACTTAGGGTAAGATATCCCTAAGTATAGAAGAGGAGAGGTAGTTGAGGGGATCAAGAAAAGAATCCTATAAAAAGGAAAAATACGTGAGGAGAATGTATACATTACTCCCCATATACTTCGGGTAAAAGAGCTCTAAGTATAGACAACAACAAGAGTGATGAAACAGAATGAAGAAAGAACACACAGCTCGTCCAACACCCTATACGTATGATAAAGTATGTCCTAAGCAACTCAAACAAACATAATGGGGTGGATGGGCAAAATGATAGATGGAAGGAAGAAAACAAAAGCAGATATACAATGTGGAGGCTATACAAAGATCAAGAAGGTAGAAAGCATACCTTCTTGTGCCATAGTTGAGGAATAAATCTAACAAGGTGCAGGTCAATATCAGGGTCATCAGCTGACACAAACCGATCAGGATCGACCAGGTGAAGATCCTCGGCAATCCCAAAACAAAAAGGCATGAATTGGTCGGTGAAAGTAGTGTGGTCAAGTTCAACCTGGGATGTCTCGCGAATCTCAAATGAAAAGGCACGAACTCATCGGTGGAAGTAGTAAGGTTAATTCTGGCTTGGGAAGTCTCACATATGCCAAACTGAAAAGGCACGAACTCATCAGTGGAAGTAGTATGCTCAAGTCCGGCTTGTGGAGTTATAGCTAGGTTAAAACAGAAAGGCCGAACTCATCTATGGAAGTAGTATGGTCAAGTTCGACATGTGAAGTCTCTACTAAGTCTTCCATCCACACTAAGGTGTCTATGGTGTAAATGTTGTGGATGTCATCAACGCATCGCTACACACCAGAAGGGGGAACTCCAAGGTCTATGATTTTTTAGTCTTGCTCCCTGAACAGGAATTATCAGGTTTTAGTCTCATCCATGATAAAGCAAACCTCTATGATATCAGGAGATAGGTCATTGTCCTTGGGGTCAGCTAAAATGGGTACACTCTCATCAGATGTGTGTCTCTTGTCTGTGGTAGGTACAGTGATCAAGACAACACTCTCGTCATCAGAATGAAAGTGAATCTCTCCATATCCATAACCAATAACGACTCTCGTAGATGTGAGAAAAGGTCATCCTGGAATGATCGGAGGATGCTCCACATGGGTGGAGGTCTCCATGGGCAATACAACAAAATCGATAGTGAATATCACGCCATGTATCTGATTAGCGGAATTCTCTAGAATACCCCTCAGCCTCTTTATTGATCCATCAACAAACTGCCAAACATCATGGTTTCCTTGAGAGGTCCAAGATGAAGCGATTGTACCAACGTGAAGGGTATTATATTAATCGAAGCACTACCATCAAGGAGAGTATGATCACCACATTAGTTATAAATGGTGCATCTCACAAGAGGTGTGATAGTTTTCCCTTTCCTAATGGGTGGACAGTGGGTGATGGCGTGGATAGTAGCCATGGTCAGAATGTGTCACTCAGATCTGCTTCTTTGCTTTCTTTTCTTGGGTTTGAGTGCAAATAATTGGTTCATGACCTTGCGAAGTGGGACCTCAACAACATCATGAATAGTTGCCACCACTTAAGGAATGGTCAACATTTTTAAAATTTTCTATCTCTTCTACACAAGGGAAGATATCAGAGTCATCATCAACACAAGGATGACTAAGAGCAGTCTGTACAGTGTCATCCTTGGGGGTGAAGGTGGGTACTGTGGTGGATCTGTGTGTTGGCATCAGATATGACATGGATGCCCTCTCCTCACAAGTTGACTCGACAAGGTATCTCCCAGCATCTTTTTCTATTTTTAGGTTTTTCTCATTTTTTATATTGGGCGATTGCAAACTCTCATAGGTGTCCTCAAGTGAATCCATGAATCCAGAAGGTGAAGCTGCAATGTGGTTGTTATTTAGGCTAGTGAGGTCATCTATCCTCTGATTCATTTGCTCCACTAATGGGCTCATGTACTCAAGAGAGGTATCCATAAGAGGTGACTCCAACAGCTCAGTCTCAGGTGGGTGAGATGGAGGGCACTATGATGGAGGTGATGGTGGGTAAAAGACAAAATCAGATGCATAAAATTGTGGATGAGGCAGATATGTACAAAAATAAAAGTTAGGAGTCCTGACAAAATGGAGGTGGATCGGCTGGAGAGGAAGAAGGATCTGCGAAGTTCGGATAAAAAATCACTCCAATTAGCCATCCTCAAACAAAAGACAGGTATCAGGAGAGCATGAAGATCGAGTCAAGATATGAAAGAAAAAGGTGAAAATATGCAAAGAAGATCGAGTATGCACGCAAACAAACACAAATATAAACAGACAAACCCCTCACTTCACCAACACAACACAATGCGATGACCATGAAAGTTTGATCTTTTTATCTTATCAAATTTTAGAGCTAGTTGAATTCAAAAGGTTGTACAAGCACATAGGTAGGCCTGAGATTAGAGCATTGATCCTTAGTGTGTACGTGCCAAGTATAAAATGCGAATACAATAAGGTGGTTACTTTCCCAGGACAAGGATTTTCTTTTTTTATTTTAAGGATAAGTAGAGTTAGTAGATTCAATTTTATTGGTTATCACTTTTTTTTGGATTTTTAATAAAAATGCATGAATCCTAAGGAGGTATCAATTCCTTTAGTATCTAGGTTATCAAAATCAGAGGGAGAGTCGAAAAGTAATGCAAGCGTAAGTCAATTATGTATGCTTAGCTAGAGATGCTCACCTTACCTCCATCTCTCTTCGTGCAAAATACTAAGCAGAATCGAAACCTACACTATACGCAATGCAAGCCCATGGAATCGCCCTAGAACAGGAGCTGCTATTATCGTGAAGAATCATAGTTGACTATTTATAAAAGAAACCAATGGTCCGATCTTGGAGACTCCTCAGTACCCACTACAGTGGATCCTGCAAGTGTTGTGTGGAGTCTATTGCGGCGCGCGGTCTTGAATCCAAATAATCAACTATTTTATTTGACTAGATCCAAGCGTAACTATAGGTACAAGCAAATTAAATTAGGGCTTTGGATCATAATCTATAGAGAAAGCAAATCCTAATGCTAGGGCTCAATTACACAAAATAAATAAAAGGAAAGTCGAAAAACTCAAAACTCGTGAAACAAAGAAAAAGAAAAGCAGTGAAAATGCGAGAAAGCTGACAAGGCCCCTAGGTGAACAATCACCTGGGCATTGGACCTGGTGGAGTGTGAGTTTCACTATCCACTATTATTACAAATTTTTTTTGCAAGAATAAAAAGAAAATTCTCCTTACAAAATAAAATAGAAATCTAAAAGAGATTTGTCCGTTGTCTGCCTGCTCCTTGCCTTCTTCCCTTGCTCACTCTAGGTCATCTCAGGTGCATCAACTTCCTAATAAGTTGTCGTTGTCGGTCAGTTCCTCACATGAAATATCAACAAAGAATGAGATGGTAAGAAGCAATCAAATAAATTTCAAAAATAAAAAGCAAAAATAAAAGAAGAATAATCTACAAAAATGAATGCTACACTCCGTTGCTCCCCGACAACGATGCCGTTTGATAGAGGGAGTTTTTCGTCGGTCTACAATCAAACATGATCAGCAATCGTTGTGCAACCAGATATCCCTCTGATCAACAATCAACCACATAAAATTTGAGTGATAAATGTGCGCAAGTTAAAATTTATTAGAACTCTATTATAAATAGGGTAAAATGGGGTTGCCCCCAGGGAGTAGCCAACTTGGCTACTCCCACCCCTATTTTTCCCTCATTTTTTTATTTTTTTGGAAAATAAAAATTTGTATATTCATCATTATATCCCTCTCACATTCTATTAAAATTTCGTCAGAAACAGAGACACCTAAGCCCTCCATCCAGACGTCATTTTTTTAACGGTCGCAGGATTTTTTAAATCGGCCATGTTTGGATGGAGGCCGTAGGAGTCTCTGTTTCTGACGAAATTTTAATAGAATGTGAGAGGGATATAATGATGAATATACAAATTTTTATTTTCCAAAAAAATAAAAAAATGAGGGAAAAATAGAGGTGGGAGTAGCCAAGTTGGCTACTCCCTGGGGGCAGCCCCATTTACCTCATATAAATATGTATAGCTGTAAGTATGGTAGAGTATCAAACACATGGCACGATATGTGGTAGCAAGAATTATTATTTATAATTAAATATTGAATAAATAATAATGTGTATTTTGTATAATAATCACTCTAGTAATAAAATGAATTAATTTCTAGGTTTTGAATTAAATAAAATAATTATGTTCTTTTTTATATTTTCTATTTATATTTTTTGGATCTTAAATTTTATATTTTTATTTTCTTTTTATATTTTTTTGATTTTTAGTTTCTTTTCCTTCTTAATATATTAAAGGTTTACATATATCTCTATATACAATATAGGGTAATATAATCATAAATATAACTAAGAATAGCCAAAATTTGTAGAATAAAATATGTTTGTGTTTTTTACAACTTTCTAATTTTTTTATTTTTCAAGAATTTTTGCTGATTTTCAGGTATTTTTAAAGTATTAAATACACAAAATCAGAGGTTTTTTAATTAGGTCGATTTTTTAATAGAAAAAACTAAATAGAGTTAAAAGTTTTCAAAACTACTTTTAATAGATAATATATACAATAAAGGAAATTAAGATATATAAATAAGTAGTTTGGATTTTTTAGGGTTTCAATAATATTTATAAGGGTTTTTGAGTTTTTAATTTTTTAGTGATTTTCTTTTTCTATTTTTATGGATTTTTAATATGAAGTTATAAAATAAAATAATAAAAAAATATTATTTTTTTCGAAAATTTTAAACATGATTTTATAATTTTTGGATTTTCTAAATCAAATAGAAAAGAAAATGTGTTCATTTGATTTTTAATAAATAGAAAAGATGCCTAAAATGCAAAATAAAAATGTAGCATCAAATATAAAGCAATCAAGCATATTCTCCTATTTTTCATTTGAAGTACTTTTGATCTTTTTAGAAAATAGAAAATAACTACAAAAATCAATTGAACTTATAGGGGTATATTTGCAATCAGGGAAATTGTGTAAAATACCCAAAAGTTTCCAACTAATATCTGAATTTAAAATATTAAATTACAACTCTACAAACCCGTAGGGATATCTTTGTAAAATTCCCAACTCACGTGGGATGGCATGTGAGCTGAGCTAGCAAGGACCAAAATGCAATATTCAAAAAGTTCGGGGGTTTCCGTGCAATTTTTACACAAAATATAAAGCTAGAATAAAATAATATAAAACTAAACAAAAATGCAATAAAAATCGAGGGGATTATATGCAATTTACCGTCACGTGTGCTGAAATGGACAGCTCTGGATCTTCACTTGGACATGTGTTACGTCCTCCTTGCGCCATGACGCTTCACAGTGGACATCTAGGATTAGTGTTCATGTTGTCCTCCGATTGTATTTATTTACATCTCATTTATCCATATTTAATTCAATATAAGGATGAACCGACGTGAAAGTGTCATTATCAGATCTATATTCAACAACATTCCTTCCAATTGCATATATTTATACGATTTACATTATCCACATAGTTGTATATATCCTTGTTAATTCATTTATCTATGTTTATTTGAATGCATTCCATACCATTTAGATTTTCATCTCCAGCATTATCATTATGAATATGATACAGATACGGGGTATACATAGTTGGACATATTATTTGAATTTTTTGTCACCTTTCACTAGAAGTATCTCTCTTTATCCCCACGAGTACACGTGGGTACCCACGGATAGCCAACATCCATTGCCATAAAAGGGGTCCAGTTACAATTGGATACTTGTTGGAATGAAACGGGTCGATCCGTGACCCAATACCAATGGGGCGGGGTGGGTCACGATCAAATGGGATGGTTACCCGCCCATGGACATCCCTAATTAGATCTCTTGGAGGAGATCAACGGTCCTGGGCTCTTCAATTCAGTGCCACCTAGTATCTAGGAAAAATTGATCTAATCGCTGAAAGGGGGCTTGAAAGAACACGTGAAGAATAAAGATGATGGCTGCTTCGATCACACATTTCTCACACCTCTGACTTCCATTCTTGCTGCTGAGATGAGGGAAAGCTTGTTGGCAATGATCCACATTTTAGGGAGTCCTCAAAAAGATACAAGCCCAATCAATAGGGGCTTTGAGTGCTCGGTCACCTGAGGTTCTTCCTGGAGTAGTCTCAACCATCAGGGGGGCTCTTCGAGTCCTGCAAAAGCACAACACAGAGAAGGTGAAGGTGCTTGGCGTTTATTTGGGTGGATTTGAAGTGAAATGGGGTAAAGGCGGCGAGGTCTCAAGCGATGCAACAGAGCTGACCTCGATGGACCAGATCTGGTTGGTTGATGGTTCGTGGAGGTGAATACACGATTAGGGAAGGTAGTGGGATGAATCCAGGTGATCGGAACAGTGAGATCATGATCAATGATGATAGCACGAGCTCTAGAGATCTATCTAAGTTTAGACCCTAATCTAAGCAAAAACAACAATTAAAACATGAAATAAAAATTCCAAATCGAAGAGCATTAATTAAATCTACCTACAAAATGAATAAAAAGACCTCGATATGGGCAGAGCCAAAGAAGGAACCTCAATATCGGTGAGTGGCAGAGATGTGTGGGAAGCACCTTCTATACAGTCCCTCCTCACTACGAAGGATGACACTCAACTCATATCATGAGCCTAAACACCATGGAGGTCCTCCAAGGGGACTAAGAACAGGCAGAAGGTGAACCCACCTAAAAAATGGGAAGAAGGTGGCTTTATACATGAGGTAAATGGGAGGGGTTCATAGGGCAGTTGCATGAGAAGGATGGAGGAATGATGATGGAGGAAGGGTCAGCATGGACGACGGTTGTACAAGGAGTAGGATGACAGAAGGGTGAGGGACATAGGAGATCTGGTGGAAGCAGGAAAAGGGGGAGAAGACGGGTCGGAAGAAACGTCTGACAGAAGTCAGAAGGGGAGAGAGGACAATTGACCTGGGGTCAACTGCCAGAGGGTCTTGGTTGGTCCACATGGACCGACGAGGAAAAGATAAAAAATCATTTATAAAATCAATAATAATTAATAAATGATTTAATTAATTTTTTATTATAAAATAAAGAATGTTTATTATTTTATTTAGTATTTAATTCTTATTTTTATTAATTTTTATGAGGTTATTTATTACAATTTAATATTTGTATTGTTTATTTTTATTTTACATTCTGAATTTTATTATTTTATAAATATATTTTATAAATTTATTACTTATATAAAGACACTTAATATATTTTTATTGTATTTTTCTGAGTTTATTTGTACACTTAATTAATATAGGTATAAATTATATAGGTATATTATAGTATATTCATCTATGTATTTTATACAGTTATTTATTAGTATATTTTTTAATGGTTTGCTTTTATTCTAATTATATACATATACTATAGAGAATATTTACAGAATTATTAAAATAAATAATAATAATATAAATAATAAATAAAATAAATATTTTATTTGGGTATATTGTACAATAGGAGTCCAAAACTTAACTTTCATATCTTAACTCCAAATTAAATAAACCACTTCATTAAATAGTTAATAAAAAGTTATATACAACTAAAGGTGATTTTGATGCATTTTGAGTTCATGTGGAGAAGATACAAGTATGTGAAATTGGGTTTTTCGATTCTTATTCTGTGTGTAGAATGTACATGGCATGATATTTTTGTAAAATAAATTTTGTATTTTTAATGTATTTTATCTATAACTTTCATGTACAAAGTTTATTGATTTGAGGGTAAAATAATAAAGATAAAATAGGTAACAAAAATGCTTTATTGAATAACAAATAATATGGTTTTATTGTTATTTTCGACCCTTATCTCCCCTTACTTTATTCCTTGTCGACCCAGTCATCATGATACTTGGGTCTCGGGGTTTAAGGTCCTAAAATACCTTTGGCATTTTATTTATTTATTTTTCTTTTCTTTTCTTTATTCTTTTATTTTGGCTTTAAATACAACATTTTATACAGTAAATGATGAATGTTAATTCATGCAAAATAATGATATATACATGCATTTGACTAGGGACTAAAGGCCAAAATGAAAGAATAAAGGTGATGAAATGGATATTCATCAGGAGGTGAATGACTTGAGTTATTCTTTTCCGTTTGATTTCATCACTCTTGTTGTTGCCTATATTTATGGATCATTTACCCTAAGTATAGGGGGTGTGATATCGTTCATTTCCTTCCTCTTTATTTTTGTTTATATTTCTTTCTTATGTTCTCTCGCTTGCCCTTCAACTTGTTGATATTCTTTTTGTATACTTAAGGATCATTTACCCTAAGTATAAGGGAGGACAAGTCGAATCATTGAGTTTGTACATTCTTTCCCTCAATCTTCCTCATTTGTATTGTCTTCTATACTAAGGATTATTTGATCCTAAGTATAGGGGGATCAATGAATTCTATTCATTTTATTCTTTATTCTTTAAGTCATTGTAGTATAGGATTCTTTTCACTTTTCTCTACTTAGCATGAGTTATGTCTTCCTTTGTCGCTTCATGGTCACTATGAATGCATAGTCCGAGCTAAGCATGGTGGTGTCGTATATATTTTATTAGTGGTGTCGTATATTGTATTATACTTTATCCATGACTCGTACTTTTGTTTTTCTAATAATATGGCTTATAAAACTGGAATAGAAATGTTTGTAAAAAGTTTGTAAAAGTTCTTTTGTAAATATTTTGTAAAATAGGGTTGTAAATTATTTTTATGTAAATTTTTATAAAATATTTGTAAAATATTTTTGTTGTAAAATATTTGTAAATTATTTTGTATCGAAATTATATATATTGTAAAATTATTTGTAAAATGTTTCAATAAATTGTTTATAAAAATTATTTTATAAAATTTTGTAAAATGTTTTGTAAAATATTTTGTAAAGGGTTTGTAATTGTTTGTAATTTTTTTGTAAAATAGTTGGTCAAATTATTTTCTAACCTTGTATATAAATAACTTGTTTGTAAATATCTATGTATATTTGTGAGTAAAAAATTGTGTAAATAGAACTCTTTGTAAATAATTCCTTGTAATGATCCCTTGTAAAATATGTGATTAAAATTCTTTTGTGAACAAAATCCTTTGTACAAAACCTGTGATTACAATTTTATAAAATTATTTAATAAAATTTGTATATAAAATCCATATGTACAATAAATTCTTTTGTAAAATATGTATATAAAATTTGTTAATAAAAATTCTTATTGTAAATCTTGTATAAAATTTTATATACAATTTTTGTATAAAAATCTTTTTGTATAAAAGCCTTGTAAATTCTTGTAAATATGTATAATACTCTATTGAAAATTTTATAAAAATTGAAAAGATAAAAATAATAAAAAGATATAATAGTAGTGGAGTCGGATAGGGTCGAAGCATCAGCAGTAACTACCATCACAACGAAGCCACGAGTATTCCGCAATTGAAAATTTACAAAATTCTTTGAAAAGCTTTTAAAAAGTTTCTTCTTTTCTTTTCTTTGAAAAAATGTATTGTTTTCTTGCATTTGCATTTTACAGAATGATAATGATGCCTAAACTAGTCTGCAATAAATTTGAAGAACGGAGCTTGGTTATAACCTTAATCCACTTAACTTCAGAGGAGCCTTTTAGGAACTGTAATTGAGACTTTTCTTGTCAAAACGACTTAATTCTTTGGGTCCACAAGACTATGTTCACATGTCATCTTGATTGGTATAAGTAGAGTATTTCATACACACACATGACTCTTTTAGACAAGGACCTAACTTGGACACACACTTTACTTGTAGTGTTTCACTGATGAGGAGGTAAGGGGTAGAATCCTCTAACAAGAGACACGAGTGGAAACATACTTAGTCACCTTCAGTGTCCAGTGTATCCCATCCTAGTCTAGTGGCATGGACATCTAAAGATAGGAGCTGTGGGTTGAAATAAATCTTCGGATGAGGGATGATATACTAGCACAATTTTTTCTAAGACCTCAAAACATGGGCGGAAAGAAAGATTCTATATCTGTGGAGTCATAATAAGATCAATGCCATTGGAACATTTCTTTCCACCAAATAGAAGCCAAAAAATTCCAACAAAAAAATAAGTGCATTGACCGCATTGGTCCAGCTTCAAAGAGACTACAGATCTTAGTGGAGACTTGGCTACACTGGACGGCTTTACAAGGAGATGTGGCTACATTGGCCACACTCCACTTCTCTTCTTATTCTTCAATCTTCTCCCCCCTTCGATTGTGGACACATGTACCTGAATTTAGAAGGAAAAAGCATGCTCCTCAAGGAAAGAGTAGCTAGATTGAGGAATTGGATTGTACAACTAGAGTGGGGAATTAGACTACTAAGAGAAGGGCGTTCTTTGTCAATCCTGATGTCGAGAGCTATATATCATTTACACAATACAAGTAGATTCAGAGTCGTCAGAATTTGCATATGAGGACTTGTTCTGACCTGACTGTTGAGGCAACCTGAATAGAGACTTGTGTAATTTGAATGAGGTTAGGTCTTAAATCATATTCCCAATAAGGTTCAACCAAACTAATAATCCAAATGTTTGTCCGGGCTTCATACATTGATTTTATGAAGACAAGTTTAAAAATCAAAATTGTTCTAAGTCCTTTTTTTTGCCTTCCTCTTTTTCTTTTTAGTCACTTATTTATCAAATAAGTGTTTTCTAATGGATTGGCAAAGGTAAAGTATAGGGTATGATGAATCACCAATTCGTCATCTTTATTCATATATTGTAGCTTAAAATCTCTGATAAACACATGTAAAATATCAATAAATGTCTTCTTTTATAAATTATTATTCTTTTGTAAATATTGTCTATTTATAATCATTTTTAATCTAAAATAAATAAGCAAAGAAATCATGGGAAAATAAAGAAAATAGAAGACTGTATATAAGAAATAAACAAAGGTTGACTCTGACTCTGAGAGTAGGTCAAGACTTGACCTAATCGAGAAGGAATAAAGTAAAGGGAGATAAGGCCTTCATACAGAAAATCAAAGAAAAATAATTTCCATTCATGTATATTCATCAAGTACATCCATCACTATATATATATTTCTTATTGTATTTTGTTTATCACCAAATTCATCTCAAATAAAAATGTTTTCTTCCTGGAACTTGTGCATAAAAATAAGTTGTAAATATTAAAAATACTTACAAGAGGAATCATTATACAGTTTGAAAATAACATCACTTTAAAAAAGCTACAAAACTCAACTTATCGGATCAATATCTCTTCATAAAAACTCAAAATAAACCAAACTCACATTCATTGTGTTCCAAATTAAATAAGCTTGAAAATGAAAAGGTTTCATTAAAATCAGAGTTAAGATGTGTAAAGTACCTTTTGGAATGCTATTGTATATTTGTATGTATTATACATGGTATCATTTATTCTTTTATTTATTTTCTTTTATGTTTGCACATATTGTGTTTTTAGATATTTGTATACATATTTTATATATATAAAATGCAAATAGAAATAAATAAAATAAAATACATAAAAATAAAATCATGTATATATTGAATAAATATCACATACATATATTGTAAATACCCCTATTTATTTAACTAAATAAATCAATTCATAAAAATCAAATTAAAATATTTTTAAAATCCTTAAATTATTTTTTAAATTAATAAATATATAAATTATATATTTATTTGTAAAAATAAATCATTAAAAATCAATTTGTTGTATATAGGTATATTTACCTATGAATAAAGGTATATATTTATTTTCACCTAATTTTTTATTTAATTTATTAAAAATCATTGTAAATAAATTATTTAATTAATAGTAATTTTTATTATAAAATTATTTTGTTTAAATTCATCTTCTAATCTATTTTAAATTAATTTCAATTTTTCATCTCATTTTGTCTTTTGTGATTTTGTAATGAAGGGACATGCCTTTCTATTAGCATACCCGGGTTTATTGACCTGAGTCAACTCCTCATCTTCCAGCGTATCTGAATAAATTTGTGTTCTGACCATTCTTCTAATCTTTCCAGCCGATTCATGGATCTTCATGACCTGATTTCTTCATTGATTTTCTTACTAGTTTACTAAACTTGATCACACAAATAAAAGTTTGATCCATCGAGCCTCGATTCACGTTAGTGCCTTTTTGAATTTTCACCTGAGCCACTGCTTATAAAATCACATCAAGATCATCCTCGCCCCCTGGATCTGTTTCCAATTGGTTTGCTCGTCCAAGGTTGAGTTCTCAATGGAGATGCAGTGACAATGCAGCTTCTCTATAGCCGAGAGAATGAGGAATCACCTGGGAGATGTGATCCGAGCACATCGTTAGAGCTCCGTCATGACGTCTGAAGCTTCTTAACTTGATACCGTGAATTGAGGTTGTGATCTTCCCCTCCATCCATAAGTTAATTTAGATATGTGTTAGTTTAATTCCGTTCGTTAATTTTGCATTTAATTCCATTTAGTTCATCTTAGATCCAGCTCCGATCTGCTCAATCGGAGCCAACCTATACCTTGATTTTTATGACCGACCCTCTGATAACTCTCACCATAACCTTCTCCATCATCTTCCCACCTCTGATCCCTATGATCCACCGTGGATTTGAGTTTTGTCTCCCCTTCCGATCACTTTCGCCGGAGATGCCCTTCCACCTCCATTATTCATTTGTTTTTAGCTAAGAAGGCACGCTGGAGCTTCATCTCCGAGCAAGGGACTCAACTGTAAGGCCTAGGTCGGGACCGTTGATCACGATCTAAAGCAGAACTTGACCTTCCATACACCTGGAGCTATAGATCATCGATCGTTATTCTTCGAGCTTCATTGCCACCTCAGGTCGACGCGAGAGAGCACCGATGAATCCGTTATTCAACATATTAATCTACTGATCTCAGCAAAATCTCTGAGCCAAATCTTAAATAAATATACCTAATATTGATAAATTAATAAAATGACTCTTGTAAATAAAATACACTAATTATTATATATTATATGTACAAAATAAATTAATAAGAAAAAGCTATAAAATAAAGGAGTTTTCAACTGTAAATACCCAAAATTCCCCATTTTTAATAATTTCATTTCAACTCCTTTTCGGCTAATTCTTTTTTGACTTGCTTATAAGAATGTATACAAAAATACAAAAATATAAAATAAATTTCATCGTAAATAAATACTACTAAATACCGAAGAGAAAAAAATCGTAAACTCCAGCTTCCCGACTAAATTCCCACTCCGTATGAGCTCTAAATGCACCAAACTCGTTTTTAAAGTTTAAATAAGAAAACTATCTATCCAATGAAAGTGGTTTCATTAAAATCAGACTTCGTTTGCAAAATTTGAATTTTGAGATCTAGTTGTATATTGTACATAATGTAATAAATTTGACTTTGATAACTTTTTCTACAAATTTAACCCTTTTTTATTTATTTATATTTCAATCAATTTCTTTAGTTTATGTTTAATAAATTACATACTTAAAAAATCTCAAAAAAATAATGTCATTAGAAATAAGGTAAAGTGACTTTGTATATATTGTACATATTTTTCTTTTCTCTATTTTTATTTATTTTTTCTCATTTCTTAAAAATATAAAAAATATGTTTGTGTTATTATTTTATTTCTAGTATTTTATTTTATTTTGTAAATATATTTTATTAAAAATACAACAAATTAAAATTAGAGAAGTCAAACAAATGTGTATATATTGTCTTTTTGTTGCATTTTATTTTGATGATGTTTGTATAAATTTTCCATTTCTTTTCTTTTTTTATTTTCTCTTTTTAGTGTCCTACTTTATTTTCTTTTCTTTTATTTATTTTTCATTCTCTACAATAACTCTCATTCAAGTCCATTTTCTTTTCTAACCTCCCATTCAACTCCTTAATCTCCACCTTTATTTTTATTCAACTTCTTATTCTTCTTCTTTTTATTCATCTCCCCCTCTTCATTTTCCCCTGATCTGTCATTGTACGAGAGAGGGTTTGAGCCTCATTTAAGTTGTGAGGTGACAACTCCTCCTTAGACGTTGAGCGACGGTGACCTGCATACGAGATCCGCGGTTAGTCTTCGTGTAGTGAGCTTCCATCAAGCTCGCACAGCTTCTATATTTTTTGCCAAGTCAGATCGAGACCATGATAGGAGTCCAGCATAGCTACTTTGCAAATCCGTCGAACCATAGGTAAATTCTCTAACTCAACTTTGTCATTTTTTATCTAACGTCTATTTTTTGTGTCTTGTTCATCTTCGTTCATTTTCACCGCTAAATAATTTTTATATCACACCACCACATCATCATCATCATTCATTTCCATCATCACCACACCAACCACTACCATTTTCACAATCACCACCAAATCACCCATTATTCATCTTCCTTATTTTGTATGTTCCATAAAAAATTTAAAAATCATAGCAACAAAAAACATGCACTACCCACTGCTCCCCTGTCGGTCCTCCTCCTCGTCGCCCGTGCCCAGCGCAGCCCGTAGTCGCCAGCTGCGTGTGCGGCCCCCCTTCGGTCACCAACCACATGAAGCCTCCTGCGCCCCTAGCCACTCGTCGCCAGCCATGCCAACCTCCTGTGCGCGCCTCCTCCTTACGTGAGCCCTCCAGCCTCCGCTTGATGCCCCTCCGCTCGCGCCGCCCTCCAGGCCTCCACCAGTAGTTGCGCCAACACACACCTCTACTCCAGTCACACCGCCAACATCCCTTGTGTGGCACCCAACCTCTAGCTGACAACCCCTTCTCCAGCTCCACCGTGCGTCACCCCTGATCGCACCCCCTCCATGCGACTACAGCCACCGCCAATCAGGACCATCCTCGCACAACCACCCCTCGAAGACCTCCTCTTAGCCCTAACCATCCATGATCGAAGAAGGTCTTATTCTTATTTTATTTTGTAAAAATTACAAAGTTTATCCCGCAAGTTTTATTATTTCTAAAAGTGCCCCTATGGACATTTTGTTCTACTCAAGGTAGATTCCCATATTGCATGGATAACCCTAAATTTGCATTTTAATTTGGACATCCATTTTGCATTGTTATTTAATTAAAAAATAGCTTATTATTGAGCAAGGAATTCTTTATCTTTTGACTATTTATTTGGAATTTTGTGAGCATTGTTAATTAACTAAAATTATTTTTGTGATAAATTGCTTAGTTTATGTAATTTGTGTTCTAAAAATAGTTTTTAATTAATGCTTTCTCTAAAAATTGTGCAAAAATCATAAATGATGCCTTGAAATGTGTTTAAATTATTATCCAAATTTCATTTAAATTGGTGTTATCATATGCCTTAAATAAATTGGTGATTGATTTTGGTAATTGATTTTTAATTAAATCCACACACATTATTTTTGTGAAATTCCAACTCTTATGGATTGCATACACACACACACCATTTTGAGATATTTTACTCTTTGAATAAATTGATAATATGGATTTATTAAGAATTAAATACTCACAATTACTCTGTTTTCATTAAAAAATTAATAAAAAATTATATTTTGTTGAAAATTCCGAAAAAAATTATTGTAGCCTCATTTCAACATGTTTAAGTTCCAGTAAAAATCCCATCATTTTGTATTCTGTTTGAGTGAACAATTGCATGAAAACCCATGAAAAGTGTACATTTTTCATTGTTGCATTTTAACCCTTAGAATTCCAAAAAAATGTGTTTTGCATTCATCACTAGATTATGTTTTTGGAAAAATATAATTTGCCTAAATTAGATTAATTTTACATTACAATTAATTTGGCTACGTTGTGTATTTTCTGAGTAACTTAATTCATCTGCATTTTTATTCACATTCATTTTGCATAAAAAACTAAAAATACCATTTGGAAAACCTAGAGCTAAGTGATCTGAATTGACCCAAAGTTGTTTCTTTGCCTCCATATGTTCGACTCCAGACTTGCTCATGATATAAATTAAAAATAGAGTCCTTTTCACAGAGATATTTGATTTGATTTTTTATAATTAGCTAATTGTCGTGCCACAATGAGTGGTCATTAATATACCCACTTAGGTTGAATTATCAAATGGCATCATTGCGGGGGAGGCAAACGACTTAGCGTTTAATTTAGAAAATCAGATTTAGGTTTTCTCTCACTCGAGTAGTTTGATCCTCGAGCCATCTTGTAATTAATCCATTTTCTCCTTCTTTTCTCTCAATTATTTTTCTTCTTATTTTTTTATATATTTTGTTTTCATCTCTCTAATATAAATTTCTTTTTTCTTGCGAGGATTCGGTGAACTTAGAGTGTATCGGATGTCGACGAACAAGACACACACTGACTACTAAAGATCATGGAAATTTTAATTTATTTTTAAGAGCATTTTCATTTTTGAAATTTTTGTAAGTATTGTGTTGTAATAATTTAGGTAATTTGTTCTTTACATCGGCTCTTGTTTGAGAGCTCGCGTGTGTATCATGACTGGACATTTGACCCATTTGTGGTCGTGTGGTTGATTAACGTAGAATAGGACTTGCACTCGCGATTCTTAGAGCGTTTTTACTTGAATATTTTTAATCGCTTGTTCTCATAATCTTTAGGATCACACGTCACATTTAATGAGACACACGTAGTCCAAAGATCTATTAGTCTAAATTAAATTGTTCATCACTCACTAATAGAACTGCCTGTCTAGGAATGGTTTTCTTATTTGCATCTCATATAGTATAAAATTTCAATTATGTGTTTTATCCCACACTAGAGCATGAGGATCACTGTAAGTCTTCTAAACTAGGCATGCATCATTTATTTCACTATCTGAATCGATTTTTCTCGACTCCCTTCCCCTTGGTTTTGGAACTTAGGTTAAAAGGAAATCGAGATTGATCGTTAGGAGTGTTGTGTTTGGTAGATTAATCAAGTGATAATTGAACTTAAAATTGGGACTGCTAACCAGAGTTGACCAAAAAAATTTGATAAAAAATTAACACTTGTTTTTTAGAGAGAAAAACCCTCATTGTACGTTGTACTTTTGTGATTGTTGAGAGATGATGCATCCCTAGGATAGTGCCAAAAACCTACTTTTAAGCCTTGCATAATTGGACGTATATCTTGATTTATCACCTAATTAAAATTGAAAAGAGGAACTACCGGACTCTTGTGACCATCACAGTGTTGAATAGGTGATTCCATGGTTTGTTCTTGTGTTTATCTTTTTTGTGTGTTATTTGGTGCACTTGCACGCTTTCTTCCTCGATCCGCTTCATTTTCCCATCTCTCTTCGAAGATGTTGGAATATTGGTCATCATGTCCAGGTCACTCTTCTTCGACCATATTCCGATCATCTTCACACTCTTCTTCCTCCTCATACCCACACCCCGACCGTGAAGTCAGAACTTTGACTGACTTCCCCACTTCTTCGTACTTCTCACCTATTCCACATTCTTACACCCTTGACCCACATCCACCATGGATTGACTCACCATATCCTCGTTCGCTTGCTGGAATTAAGGAACAAATTGAAGAGCGGGCTACTGCTGAGATGAATAATTGGCAGAATTTGTTGCCCCAACAGACCTCATTCTCACAAACAACAATTGACCTATATACATCCTGACTTGACCTTAGGGTACAACATGGTCGACCAAACAGACCAAATGGAGAGGTATACACTACATGATCTTCCTAACCAGATCGACCTTAGTGATCAAGCCCACATTGACCAACCATCATACCACCCATTCGGAGAGCTGACATATACAGGGGATTGGATTCATGCGACCAATTTACAGACCCCCTTGTCTACTGACTCCACCTTGCGAGGCTCTGACCAACATCTTCCATACAGATGGGCCATACTCAACCAAGCATTACATGCCCGAGTAAACATGTGTTGAGTACAAGATCCCGAGTTCTCAGCAGTATCCTCCGACTGAGCAGACTTCTCTGGTGATGTGTCATGAGAACTTATTGGAGGATGACATTTCTAGACCGATCAAGAGTCCATGTATTAAAGTGGATCATGGATTTCGTGGATTGAATTTTGAAAACCTGGAAGACACTGGATTGACCATACGTCATGTACAGCTGGAGTCCCTTCTACCTCCCTCTTCTACTAACCTCTTTCCCTCCAAACTAGAGTCTGCACATTCTCCTATTTCTCCTTCATCTATCAAAAAGACCAAAAAATTGAAAACCCCGAAAACATCATAAAATTGAAAATGAAAAAGACCAAAAAAAACCTTGCAGTTAGGGAAGCGATTGATAGAGAGTTGATTTTTGAGCTTCCCTAATAATGGTCATTGAACACTTTCCTGTCCTCAAAAGATTTATGAGAAGTAAATTGATGCCTAAAAGAAAAGATAATAAGAGGACAAGGACTGAGAGACAGTGTCTATGGTCACCTCTTTAGTGATAGGGAGAAAAATTAAGAGTGGTAGAGTAAAGCAGTTACCTAGGTTTGACTATGAATTCAAAGACACTGCCTTTACCCATGCAAGAATCGATGACGACTCACCAATAAATATCCTTCCAACCTCCGTGTTTGCCAAGATCAAACTCAGATCAAGCAGGAAGATGAGAGAGATCATTCAGCTGGCTGATCGGTCTCTAAAACGGTCAAGAGAAACCATTTCAGTAACCATTACTTTCCCAAGGTGCTCTACTCTAGGTAGACTTCATGATCATTGCCCTTGAGCACCGAGGAGAGTTCACCCAGTCTCCGATCATTCTTAGGAAGCCATTCTTAGCCTTGGCTAAGGCAACTATAGATTGCGAGACTCAGGAGATCGATTTCACTGCATTGGAGCACTCCGACCTCACCCAATCTTTGCAGACACACGATATTGTAAGGTAACATGTAAAGTCACAAAAAGACGTGACCTTCGAGCGATAGTTGAGCCTCGTATCTCTACTACACATGAGATACCGACTATCCAGACGACCATTGATTCAGAGACTCCCTACACCTCCACATCACCCACTACTTGCATCACCACCATCGTGATAGCTGACGGATCCGAAAAATTACCCTTTTAATATATTGTCACGTTGTTGTTGTTGGGTAATCAAGATCGATATAAAATTAACCACACGAATTGATAAATTAACGAATTAATTAATGTGTGGTTTTATGTATTTTTAACCCAGGAAAGCCCTAGGGTCGACTCAAGGAGACAAGGAAATAACATTGGATCAAATTAGATGAATTAGCTTATAGTTTTTCAACCGGGATTTTTTTAGTTTTTTATGCCGTAAAAAATGCAAATGTAAAACTACGAATGAAGTAGGTTAGTAAGAAAATAAGAAACTTAAATAAATTAATTTTAATGTGAAATTAATCCAAATTAGCCAAGATATATTTCTCGTGGAAACCTACTCCAATGGTCAATGCAAATTGTATTTTTTGGAAATTTTGGATTTAAGACGCAACAATGAAAAATGTAAACTTTTTAGGGCTTTTTATGCAATTTTTCGTGCAAATAGAATGCAAAATTTATAAAACATTTACTGAAAGTTAAACATAATGAAATGAAGCTATAGTAGTTTTTTGAATTTTCTGAGAATGTATGATTTTTTTATGAATTTTTTAATTGAAACATAGTGACTGTAAATATTTAATTTCTAATAAATCCGCGAAATCAAATTATCCAGAGAGCAATTTATCTTAAATAGATATTTCAATGAGCAATTCAGGGGAGTTGAAATTTCACAAAAATGATACTCTGGATTAAATAAAAAGTTAGTTACAGAAATCGCTGAATTATTTATTTTATGTTCAAGACAACTCCATTTAGATAAAATTTAGGCAGTAATTAAAGCACAACTAGAGGCATCTCTAGTGATTTTTTTCACACATTTTGAAACAATATTTAATTAAATATGAATTTCAGACCCTGAAATGAAGTAAAATAAGCAAATTTTAGCCAAAATAATTTTAATTAATTAGTTACTGCTCACAAAATTACAAATTAATATCTAAGAGATAAAGAATTAAATACTCTACAAAATGCTATTTTTTATTAAAAAATAATGCAAAATTAATGTCCAAATAACACACATATACAAGGGTGTCTTGGCAATACAGAAATATAACTCAATAAAAAAATATGCACAGTGGAACTTTTGCAATTAAAGAAATTCAATGGGCTTAATATGTAATTTTCACAAAAAATAAAAATAAAAAAAAGAAATGAAATGGACCTTCACGGGAAACTATTCTTGGCAACCAAGTTAGGGCACAAGAGACAAGAGCTTGGAGGGAGGCGGGTGACTGGAGCGAGGTTTGCGGCTACGGTTGTGCGTGGAATGTGAGGTACGACGGGCGGCGCAACGACGTACGCATGGGCATCGTGGAGGCGGAGCAAACTGCAGCGGGCGGCTGCGTGCTGAAGGCGACGAGGTGCGGGGCAGGTTGTTGAGGGCATCTGTTACGCCATCGTTGGCCGAAGGGGGCGTGAAGGAGCATGGGGGCACGTGCATAGAGAGACAGTGATGCGGCGACGGGATGTACGGCCAGGGGGCAGAAAGCGACTATTAGTGCATGCGTACGAAGGTCGGTGGGCGCGCGACTGTGGAGGAGCCCTAGGAGCAGACGGAGGACGCAGGCGATGACATTAGCGGCTGGGGCGTCGAGGTATTGGCGAAGAGGTTGGGAGTTAGCCCTACGGAGGGGGAGGCAGCAGCTGGGATGAAGGCGCTGCAGGGGAAGGCTACCGGTGGTGCAGCCAGGGGAGGAGGATGGCCACAGGTGGCTCTAGACACGCGTCCAGCCACGACGAGGGGTGCGGGGCTCACGCGCGAGAAGGCTGAAGCAGAAAACGACCAAGCTGGGGTTACAACAAGGGCGTGCAGTCGAGGGAGGAGAGGGCTGGGCACGTGTGCTACGGTGGAGGAGGAGGGAGAAAGGGGCAGCGGTTGCTGCTGCTTCCCCTGCACCTTTTTAAATTTTTTTTGTGAATAGGAGATAAAATGTAGGAATGAAGAGAAAAGGTGGTGTTGGATATTGTAATGATGATTGTGTGATGATGATAATAATGGTTGTGAGGATTGGTGGTGATGTGCAAAATAATAACAAAAAAATATTATATAAAAAATGAGAAGAGGAAGGATAGAAGATTTACATGTGAAGATTGTCGGATTTTGGAGGAGCTATGTTGCAACCGATCGTCACCTCGAAAAGGATGGTGGAATCCTTCGAAGCTAGGAGAGTCGGATTCGAAGCTCACGTCACGACAATGGTGGTGTCACGGATCTCACCTTTGAGGTTGTCATCGCTCAACTCATCTTCTACAGTTGTCACCTAAAGGTTAAAGGGGCTTGACCACTCTTCTCTCGAAACGACGGATGATCATGAATGAAGGATGAGAAGGGAACAAAAAGGATGAGGGAGAAGTTAGAAAAGAGGTAGAGAAAGTGGAGTGGTGGAGAATGAGGGGGAAAATGGTGAATTGGTGGCTTGAGTGGGAAGTTGAGTAGAGAAAAAGGTATAAAATATAAAATAAAATAAGTAGGCTACTAAAAATAATGAAGAGAAAAGAAAAATAAAAATAGAAAAGATATAAGAAATAAATAAATAAATAAATAAATAAAACAATTAAGTAACTAACTAAATAATAATAAATAAAATAAAATATGAGCTACAACTTCCGTGAAGGATCGAAAATCAAAAGAAGTTAACTGTACAAAAAGTATTTTTGGGGGTAAAATATCGTATTTTTATTTTTTTGTAATTTTTTTGTAATTTTGTTATTAGATAAAAAATAAAGTTAGAGAAAATATGAAAGAAATTTACAACTTAATCTATTTTTTATTTATAATAAATAAGAAAAATAAAAGGATAAGATAAAGGGTATTTTAATCAATATGTACAATATACAATAGGGGCCCAAAACCCAAGTTTACATACAAACACTGATTTTTATGAAATTAGTCTTGTTTTGAAGGTCTATGAATGTATATTACTTTAAAAGTGAGTAGACCTAAATCGGATATCTATGAGAGAGATGTGCGTATTTTAAGGTTCTTAGTCTCAAACTAGGGTTTGGATTTTATTTGTCAATTTTACAAGTTAATATTTTTTGATATTTTTCTTTTATTAGTGTTGGTAATATATTCACTATAGATTTGATTTTATTGGATTTATAGTTATATAAAATAGATACAAATAAGTGAAGTTAGCTACTGTACAGGTGAATATGTACAAGTGAATTTTGGCTCCTTATTTATGACGAGTTCAAGAAAGTCCTTTGTTAAATGTCGTGAATTATCGTGCGCTTAAATGAATGTGTTGTTTTGTTGTAGGCAGGCAATCGGAATCAGTCAAGGAATAACCACAATTATTTAGTCAAATTTTAATCACGTGGTTTTATGTTTATTTTACTTAGGCAAGTCCCAAGGTCGAACTCAAGGAGGCAAAGGAACAACCTAGAATTTTGTATATCAAAGTTCGTGCATGGTTTTTGAGGCGGTCTTTTTTTGTGATTTTTAATGCAGTTTGAAATGCAAAATGCAAATCAGGCTGATTTTAAGGACTAGAAAATGATTAGCAATCAAAAGATGTCCGGAAAATATAAAAATTGGCCATGATGACAACTACAATGAAATGAATGCACTGCAAATTTTTTTGGAATTTTTGGATGCAAAAGAATTTTGAATTTTTGAATGCAAACAAAGTGAATTTCAATAATTAATTATAATAAATAGTAAACCTAGTTATTTTCAAGGGATAAAATTATCGAGATCTATCACTAGGTGATGGATCTAAGAAAAATCCTAAACATCAAAAATACAATATTTAATACCTATTAAAAATTGAAGATCAAAATATGCAAAATGATTTTTAAAGGGCAAGCGATGCATGCAAATAAAATCTTTTTGGGCACAAGGTGAAATACAACTAAAGCTACAATCTTTGATTTTTCAGCAATTTTCAGAGCAATGGTTAATTAGGTATGAATTGTCAAGCTCAGAATGGGCCAAATATGTAATTTCCCACAAAATAATTAAGTATTAATTAACCACTAATCACAAAAATGTCAAACATATGCCATAATGTAGAGAATTAATTGATAAACATCATGCTATTTTTATGAAGGTGAAATGATGCGAAAATGTTGCTCAAAATAATATGGTAAGTCAGGGGTATTAATGCAAATTACAATAAATAATTGATAAAGATAATGCAGAACATGGGTTAAATTGTAAATACCTATACCCCTAGGGATATGTCTGCAAAAATCCCAAGAGGTTACGTGCCAGGAACATGACCCTTGGGTGGCGGGTCTTCTATGCAAATATGTGAACCATAGTGTGGTCTTCTGTAATTTTTCCCAGCGGTCACTTGCGAAGCACGTGACCCTGGGGTAGCTGACGTCCCTCCGACGCACATGCCTCGCACGTGCATGGGGCTCTCGGGACCTATGCCCGGTGCTGGAGCGGCATGGCGGAGTGGTGGTAAGGGGAGACACGGCAGTGCGGTGACTCGTTAACAATGAGCGGTTGGTTCGTAGTTGGTGGCGGAGGTGCAGTGGGCCAGCGAGGCTTGGAGGCGTTGGTTCCGGCCAAGGAAGGTGACTGGCGGTGCGATGGAGCCTCGAAGATCCTACTGGAGGAGCGCGATGTTGATGAAGACCGGCGGTGGTGGCTCTTGGATGATGAATGTGGAAATGAAGATACTAGGTTGTGGTGGTAGCGGGGAGCTTGGAGGTTCCCGTCCCGGCGTTGGAGATGATAACAGTGGTAGTTGGAGTCGAAGAAGTTGCTTCTGGAGTTGCTGCAGTAGTCGGAAGTTGTCGATGAAGATAACGTAGGCTCGACGACTACGATGGCCGGAGCAGGACATCAAGCTCGGAGATGGAGATGCTGCAGCGGTGGGGTGACCCACCGGATCTCACCGCAGGAGGGTGATACTCGGTGCTGTCACCACCGGAGTATCCCTTCGATTTGTGCAAACGGCGGATGGGTTGTCGAGGGGGTGGCACAGTTGGTTTTATAGGGCTTCGGGGATGTCGGAGATGGCAGTAGGTTGCGGGAGATCATGGATTCGACGATGGGCGGGATTGAATGGGGTTTTGACGAGGACGAATGAGGAAGGTTTGGCATTTGGGAATCGCGGATGATTGATCGCGATGATACGAGGCGGTGAGCGGAGGATCTACGGGAGGACGACGAGATTCAAGGGCGGAGATCGCGGTGCGGCCTAGATTGGGAAAGTGGCTGAAGGAGGACGACGGGCCCGGGCCGTCTGATCAGCCGAGATCGGGCGGCTGAGGCCGCAACACGTGGCATCAAAAGAGGGTCGTCGGCGGAGCATGTGCGTGACACGTACGCGGGAGGCACATGCTATGCACGTGCGGTGGTTTTTTAATTTTTTTTAAAAAGAAATGAAAATAAAATCCTAAAATGGGCGACACGTGGCGACTCTAGGAGCGCCACGTGTCAGTCCCACAAAAATCAGAAAATAACCAACTTAATAAATACGTAACAAATAGTAAATGACCTCGGATCGAAAAGGTTTCTTCATGAAAGTTGCTCGTCTCAATGAGACAACTTTCATGAGGACATCAAAATCAAAATCAATCAATTGCATAAAGTGATATTTTTAGGGTATCCCATGTACATAGAATACCTTAATTTTTTGTGTTTTATAATTTTTAACATTTTTAAACCAGATAAAATTCCGAAAAAGTATGATAAAATCAAAGATAAATATTTACACATTAATCTAATTTTTTTTATTTCTATTAATTAATAAAAAGAATAAATAAAATAAAACATGGAAAAGACAAATTTTGTATGGACTGTTAGTGAAGACTCGGACTTAGTTTGTTTCTTTGATTTCAAGCTCAGTTTGGATTTGGATTCTTACGTATTTTAATAAAACTTTATCAAGAAGACAAATGAAAAAGAAATGAAATAGAATAAATCAATTATTTACATAAAATAATAGGTCAAAAACCGCTAAATACAAAATATACAAAAGAGGCCCAAAACCTAACTTTCACATATGAGCTCCGATTCACTTGAACTTGGTCTTGTTTTGAAGGTAATTGAATGTACATTAGTTCAAAAATGAGTACGATCAAAATAGACACTAGATGGGGAAGATATGAAGGTTTTACTCCGGAAATCCTAGATCTAGGGTTTGGGTTTTTGGTCCACTTATTTGTGTTAGTGATTTTTTTTATTTTTCATTTATTCTTTTTAGTGATATGTACACAGTGAAGATGGTTTTGGATCAATTGGAGTTACATGAATTAGTTACAAATCAGGGAAGTTAGGCTATTTACAGGTCAATTTTGGCTGGGATTTTCGGTTTCTTATTTTGCGCAAAAATAAGTGATAAAATGTGATTCTTATCAGATTATGCATGAATGCTAACTATGCAGAATAAATGAAGAAATGCCAATGATTTTTAGGGATTAGAGCTTAATTAATGACTTTTAGAGTGATGAATCTGAGATTCATCAATTTAATGCAAATATGAATTCAAAAATATGGTATTAATTCTAAATGCATGAATGCAAATAATGCACAATAAGAGAAAATATGCAGCCAATTGCTCAGGAATGAAGCTCTATTTTAAACTTTTAGAGTGATGAATCTCATATTCATCAGCCCTCTATACGTAAACCTTGCTCATCCCTGAACAACTGAAATGAAATGCAAAAGTTAAATGATTTTGGGTTCCATACCAAGGTCGTGAACAAAAGGTGAAAATGGAGCTTGACTCAACCTTTGGATTAATAGTGTGGCGGGATCTTATTGAGATCTGAATTTAAGACCTAACAGCCTTTAAGTTCCACAAGTCCTCGATCCAGGCCCTCTCAACAGTCAGGTCAGAACAAATCCTCATTCGTAAATTCTGATGACTATGAATCTTACTTATACTGTGTAAGTGATGAAAGAGATTTTGCCAAAGTCATGTCAATCCACAAGGTGGACCGACAGTCGTCGAACCCTGGAAGGACATGCATATGTCTATGCCTGCTTGAAGCCGAAGCGGTAGGCAAGGAGTCAGAAAGCGAGATGCCCAACTAGAAACTATATAAAAAAGCGAATGTAAGTTTTTCAATAAAATCGTGATACTCCTTGAGAAAACCTTTAGGCTAGGTCTTATTGGGATACTAGATATTCATGAGCCTGATTTCAGATAAATGAATGAGGAAGTGGTATCTCTTTAGGGTCCACTCCAGCGTCGAGAAATTGGTTAATCGGTAAAGATACATTCATTTAGTGTCCTGCCCAAGAAAGAGATCTAGGTCCCAGTGTTGAACACGGAATTTGCAGAGGTCGTGCTGACTCACAAGGCGAATCAACAGTCGCTGATTTGACCTCCAGCAAAATCCGTAATTCAAACAACAATTAACCCACGACAATCAAGTAAAGCAGTGAAAGTGTGTGGAGTCAAAATTTATTATAACTCTACAACAAAGATGTGTATAGGTGTAAGTATGTGTAGAGGTCGAACACAGGGAGCAGAAAGGCTAGAACGGGGCGCTAAGGCACAAAATGAGTGTGAATGTGATCAATTGTCTACTACGCTATTTTTTGTGGGTTTTTTATTTTATATTTTTTATTTATTTTTTTTTAATTTTATAATTTTGTATTTTGACTTTAAATTTACTGATTTTTATTTTCTTTTTATATTTTATATTTTTTTATCTTTTCTTTTTCATTATTGGAATGCATATATAATATAAGAAGAGAGGAAAGAGGGTATTTATAAAAATAGATAAAAATGTTCAAAAATTAGAAAATAAAGTCTTTTTGGTCTTTTTATACTTTTTTACTATTTTTGTGATTTTTGGGGATTTTTAAGAATGTTTTTGGTATTTTTAAAGTCGAAAATACAAGAAAACAGTGGATAAAATGCAAGGCTGAAACTAAAGTGGAGAAATAAAATAGAAAACAGTGACAAAAAATCTCCAGATTAATTTTCCCTTAAAGATAATGAAACAAAGAAAACTCAGAGACAAAGTTTGTATTTTTAGGATTTTTGTAGAATTTTTAATATTTTTATAGAGGTTTTTGGAGTTTTATGATTTTTATGAGTTTTCTTTTGTAATTTTTAATGATTTTTGGCTGGGAGTTAAAACACACTAAGAGAAACAAAATATATTTTTTTGGAATTTTTATGGAGTTTTTTTTTATATTTTTTAGGGTTTTTATAATGCAAACAGTGCACAAAATGAGAGTTTTTTATTTTTTAATAAATATGGAAATGCAATAAAAATGCAAAATAAAAATATATTTCGTGATAATATGATTCAACAGGAATTTAAAATGATTTTTGTGGAATTTTTGGGGTTTTAGAAATGCATGCAATAAATAGAGATATCAGAAAGACACTACACTACTGGCAAGGATTTACTAGTAAATAGCCAAAAGTCTGAGGACTTGCATGCAGAATAACCAGAAATTTATAACTGCAATTAAAAAGTTTTGGACTAAAAGTAAATGTGGCAAAACTTCTGGGGGCGCCTACAAAAATGCCAAGATGCGTGTGACTTGCACGCGCACTTGGCGGGGCTATGTCAGTAATATTACAAAATGCTAGGGGGTTTTACACAAATTAGCCAAAATATTAAGGCGGCAGAAGAAAGATTGAGTCCTTAGCAAACAAATAATAAAATAGCCAGGGTGGGAAGGCAAAATACCCTCGTCTTGGGCGCGAGCGAACGACAGATTGAGCTTTACTAATACACGTGTCGACGCCTCAGGAGCTGATGACGCTTCGTGAACGGGTGGACGTGATTAGATCTGGGTTGGAGATCTGACGGTGTGGCGTGGCCCAGATCTAACGGTGGTTGCTCTCCACGATGAACAGGGGGTGATCGGACGGTCCTGGGATATGGTGGAAGAACTCGTGAAAAACTGGCCGCCGGCGAGATTAGTTTCGACGATTCGAGTGTCTCCGACAACCAAGAGCTTCACCGATGGCCCCCGCAGCCTCCTGGAAGCCTCCTCGAGTGGACGGCGGGATCAAAATGGCCCATGAAGGGCCGGAGGTCCGCCGCGACGTGAACGGAGGGGGAACGGCTCCAGGCTGCTTGAACTTCAGCAAAAACGACCCTCCCAGGAGGGTCCTTGGCACCTGGGACTTGCAAGAAATGCAAGAGCACGAGTAGATGGTCCAGGGCAAGAGCGTGTGGGTTGATGAGGGTTTTGGCAAAAATTGGATGGTCGCCGGAGCTGCGCTCCGGCAAGGAGACGAGGATGGAATCAATGCTCCAAACTATGATAAAAAACGCAAATAAAACAACAGATCTACATCCTAATCCTACAGCTAGTTAAAGAGCGAAGAAAACGAGTAAAAATAACCTCAACTGACCGATAAACCAGGAGTTGAAACCGCCGGGAGCTAAGCTCCGGCGATGGGTGGAACCGGCCCTCTGAAGCTCGCCGCCGCTCCTAGCTTGGCCGGAGGAGAAGCTGTCACCTTCTCCGGTCCAGGGCGCAAGGCAAAGGAACGAAACAAGTCACAAAATGGGGTTCAAGGGCAAGTGGAAGGTTTGGGGATGTTTTTGAAACATGGCTCTGGAACGAACTTCGAGGCAAGATTGCGAGCAGGCAAAGAAGATTTGGGTAGATCTGGTAGGTCGGCGAGAATCACTGTTGTACCAGGTACAACTTTCATGAAGAGACCCTCTTCCATCGAGCAACGCACTGTTGGCGAAAAAATCAAGAAAGAGGGTACAAACACATACCTGACGGGTTGTGACCTGGGGTCATGGAGTTGACCCCCGGTCAACGGATGGCGTGGCCTGATTGGGCCACGTCATCCGCAAAAAGACAAAAGCTCAAATATTAAAACTTCTAAATTCTATTAAAAATAAAAAATGATGTAATTAGTTTTAAGTTATTTAATAAAAAATATTTATTATTTTATAAGGAATTTTATCATGATTTTTAATTATTTTTATGAGTTATATTTTTACAAGTTGCTGTTATACCCCTATATAGGTATATTATCTATATGTTTGACTATTTGATTTTTAGTTTATGATTTTAATTTTATTATTTTTATTTCTTATTTTGTAAAATTATAAAATACTTTTATATACACAAATATATTTTTATTTTATTTTTTCTGATATGTTTTGTATATTTAATAAAATATGAATAGGTATTATGTAGGTACGGGTATAGGTCATATACCTATGTATCACATATGTATTTATTTTTATTTGGGTTTTATTTATGTTTTTATTCCAATTTCAATATACATAATTATTATAAGTAATATTTACAACATTATAAAAATATAAAATATAAAAATAATGAATAAATAATAAATTGAATATTTTAATATGTACAAGTATACAATGAGGGTCCAAAACTCAACTTTCAAACCGTAGCTCCGCCAAATGCGAAACCACCACCATTAAATAGCTTATTTTATTCTATATACAATTAAATGAGTTTGATGCATTTGGAGTTTTCATTTGTGAGATACGGGTCTGGGAAGTTGGGATTCTGGATTTTTATTCAGACCATAACTTTGTATCTGTACATTATTTTTCTGTGAAATCAATTTTATATTTTTCTTTATTTTATTATCTACAACTTTCATGAACAAAGTTTCTTTATTTGAAGTGTAAACAGTGAAACCAAAAATAGGTCCCAAAATGAATAAAGAATGAATAGAAAGTATAGGTATTTATACTGTATTTTTGACCTTATCTCCCCCTACTTTATTCCTTGTCGACCTATTCATCAAGATGCCTAGGTCTCGGGGTTTTGGGTCATAAAATATTTACAATATTTTATTCTTTTTCTTTTCTTTTATTAATTCTATAATTTTGGCTTTTAAAACCCGCATTTTATACAATATTTACACAATGATGCATGAATGCTAAAATGCCTAAATTAGCTTTATTTACACGCATTTACTAGGGGTTTTAAGGCCAAAATGATAGAATAAAGATGATGAAACGTGGCTTCATCACCCAGTAACCCCGCTAAATGTTGATTCAACATGGATTCTATATCTTGGAACCAAGCCTATTTTGGGGTTGCTTTGTGATAATGGAACCAACCGGCAAAAAGCATTAACGCTGCAAAAACCAATGCACCAATTGCGGTACAATAAAGTAGTAATTCACTGGATATTCCGGATGCTCGCCAAATCAGAAAAAACCCAGAGGTTATTTGTATTCCTCGGAAACCCCCGCCAACATCACCATTCAATATTTCTTGACCCACTATTGGCCATGAGCACTAGGTCGAATGTGAGTAGGATCGCTTAGCCATGCTTCATGATTAGAAAAACGAGCACCGTGGAAGTACATGCCACTCAGCCAAAGAAAGATAATGGAGAGTTGACCGAAATGAGCGTAGTAGTATCAGGGCCCTTAGCTATTGTTCTTGAGAAATGTCCCGATTTGGCCCATTCCTCGAAAGACGTTTTTACGGGATCCCTATCCACCACCATTTGCACTTCTTGTTCTGGCGAACGAATAATCATTGAGTCCTCCTCTTTCCGGACAACACATACAAAGAGACCCGCCAATAGTCAAGTTTTTAGTGAACCTCTATGAGAAAGAGATTTATGAGAAGTTCCCTTCTTTCCTATCTCCTATTAGGGTTTTTTTAGTTATTCACTAGAGCAATTATCAGATGGAAGTCCATTTGGGGCAAGTGTTTGGATCTATTATGACATAGCGATTAGGTGCTCAACGGACCCCTTTTCATCTTTTAAACCGACGTGACGAGAGATTTTCTTACGCTATTTAGTCTATTCATAAATATATAAGTCACCCTACGAATCCGCCGCTTCCATGCAACATAATACCTTATTATTTTATTACAAGATCATTCATTAATAATTAAGAAGATACATTTGGATATCCATATTTGATCATTACATTAGAAATAGGGTCTCCTTTATCGCGTTTGATTAATAATATTCATTCTATATTGTGTCCCTATCATTTATTCTTATGGGGTGCCCTACTGCTTAATAAACTAATAAATGCTTTTTGAAAGGGATATAATTTAATTCCTTGATTGGACCCTCTGAGGGGAAAGCTTTATTTTATGATGTTGAGGGGAAAGCTCTATTTTATGATGTACCCAACAACCGAATTCCAAATAGAGTGGTTTCAGATTTGGATAATATTCGCGATTGTGGTCGCCCTGTGATCTTCAACCAATTGTGTGCTTCAATATAGTTACTTGGAGTCAGCGCTATAGATTGTTTCCAATACTCAGTAGCTTGATCGAACCAAGCCTCCGCAATTGAAGAATCACCCTGTCGAATGGCCAGTTCTCCTCGGTCGGAATACGTAAGACCTTTCCGTACTTGAGAGTTTCCTATCTCATAAGGCTCCTCGCTTCTGTGCATAGTACTAATAATATATTCAATCTAAATGTCAATATTCCCCATATAATCGTGAATAGAACTGACAGGGGCTAGTATTTTGACTAGAAATTTCTAGCCGCTTTTCTTTTATCTTAATACCTCTAATATTAGTACTCGATAGAAATGGTAACTCCAACAATTTCTTTATCCTCAACGTCCTAGGAATTAGTCACTTCAACGATCTTCGATGGCTATACGGGTATCCAAACAAAGTACAAACGAGATGGATGGTTGTTGTCCCAACCATTCTTGTTAGCCCCGATACCGATGAGGAAAGGGGTTCTCACTTTGTTAGAATATTGTTGATTCCTGGGTCTAGTTCTTCTTCCCCTATGCTGCCTATTGGTACTAGTTAAGTGGGATTGACCCACAATACAAAACCCATAGGTGTAACCACAATACAAAAATCGACAATTGAAGCATCTGATGCTGCATCAATCGAGGATACACGACAGAAGGAATTGTTACATATACAAACTTCACCTTCAACAGCTACGCTTGATTTCCATAATCCTTGATTTCTATCTTGAATCATGTATCTTTCTCATAAGACTAAGGGATAAAAAACAATAAGAAAATCAAAGCAGTGAAAACTTTCGCTTATTTTCTAATCAGCCTCTGGAATGAATGTGTTAAGCACTCCACGAAAGTCAGGTTTGCTGCCGGCCATAATATCAAGAAATGTGTTAAGCACTAATGTTTCTTCTAAATTCTAAGCCCGGTTTCTAAGATGTCGTTGAAGGATTCTCAACGTCAATTTCTCCTGCTTTGTCTGAAGCAAATCCAAGATCTCGCTGTTATTTTGCAGAGGTTGATTCTGAATGAAGGTCAGAACCTCACATATCTCAAAGCATTTATCTTTTTTTTCAAAAAAGCTTCAAAGTCATCCTCCTTTCCCTTGCAATGAATCATTGTTTCCCAAGATTGGCTTAAGTAACCTCCATTCAAATCGTGCAGGCTCAGTGGAATTTGATGTAGGACTAATCTAAATGCAGAGGATTAGAGCAGGGGGATCAGGTTGGAATAGAGTAGGAGGAGGCGAGGTTTCGACCTTCTGATAAGTCTAGTGGCGAAAGGGGCATTTCTCGACGAACCTGAGAGGGGGTGACTATTCGGTCCAGAGTCCGAAGGACATACTCACGGATCAGTACTTTTAAACTATTTATTAGAAAGCACTGAACACTTTCTTAGCTTTTTGGATAATAGGAGGCGCAATTAACCCACAATATGTTTAAAGTAATGAATATCAAAAAAGTGGAGTTAAAATTTATTATAACTCTACAACAAAATGGGTATAGATGTAAGTATGTGTAGAGGTCGAACTTAGGGAGAAAACGTAGAAGACGTGGAAAAAAGATGCGCACAAAATTTGTCTTTCATCTCTTGTCCATTTTTATTCTTTTATGGTTTTTTATTTTATATTTTTTGTTCTTAAGTTTATAATTTTTATATTTTGTTTTTGATTTTGTATTTGATATTTTCTTTTTATATTTTTAGATTTTTAGATTTATTTTTCTTTTAAATATATATATGATATATAAAGCTATATATACAATATGGAGTAATATATTTATAAAAACTACTAAAGATAAATAAAATATAGAATACAAAATGTTTGGGGGTTTTATATATTTTTAGAATGTTTTTGTAATTTTTCTGAGGATTTTGCTAATTTTTATATATTTTTAAAGTAAAAAATATCCCTCATCAGAGATTTAATAAATATCCGAAATTAATTTTAATTTTAAAAAATGGTAAATAAGGTCCAAAATAATCCAAATAAATTTTCATAGATAGATAGTTATATATAAAGAAAAATATAAAACACGAAAACTTATTTTTGGATTTTTTTAAAAAGTAATTTTTAGATTTTTATGAAGGTTTTATTGTTTTTCAATTTTTAGGCTTTTCTTTTCTATTTTTAGTGATGTTTGGTCTGTAGTTAAAATATACTAAAATAGATAGTATATAATTTTTTGGAATTTTTCAAGATGTTTTTTATATTTTTTTGGTATTTTCTAAGCTTGACATAAATGGGCTCCTTTTGATTTTTAATAAATGTTAAAATGCCCAAAAATACGAAATAAATATACGATGTGAAAGTATATGGACACACGTCTAACCCTATTTTTACATAATTTTAGGAGCTAGATGCTATTTTAAATAAATGAAATCCAAGCACCAAAAATACATAAGTTGGTAGGGGCATATTTGCAATTAAAATATATATCATGGGTTCATCTACAACTGTGCCAAAAGTATACAATGTAATTCAAATTTTATTGGACTAAAAATAAACACAAAAAATCATAGGAGTTTCCCTGCAATTTCCCCAACTCACATGGGACAACACGTGTGTTGAGATGTACTAGACCCAAATGCAATTAAAATAAACACAAGGGTCTATTAGAAAAATATCCACTTTATTTTAAACTCTACAATTTATTTACAACATGAAATAATAAATATACAGAAGTGTAGGGCAAAATGCAATTTACCCCCATACATGCATGCCATCGGACGATTGACATTCCTTCATTTATCCAAGTGTGTTTCACTGGGTGCGCGATGACAGTTCAAACACAAGTGGTATGGATTAGATCGTAGGAGGCGATTTGACAGTCGAGGGCTCTAATGATCGGACGTTAGCTATAACATCGAGAGCGCAACACTTCATAGGCCGGTAGAGGAGATCGATGGAAGAACTAACGAAGAACTCACTTGGGGCGAGTTTGAATCAGGCGTATCAAGATCCCCTGTCCTCCTTCAGTGCCTTCGGCTGGCTCTTCACGTTCTCGTAGCTCTGAAGAAGGTCCCAGGTACATCAAAATGGTCAGGAGGTCGTAGATGGGCCCATGGATGCTCGAAGAAGAAATGCGACCTGGAGAGGGTTCTCGTGACTCAAAATTGCCTCAATCGAGGCCAAGCACCTCTAGTACATGCATGGTTAGCAAAAGCAAGGAAAAACAAAGGTACCATAGGTACTTTCGTGGGTGAATGGAATCGAAATGAGGGGGTGGAGGTACTCCGATGACGGGAGGAGTTGGAGCACCCAACTCCAGATCTACAAGGGATCTGGATGGTTGAAGTGCGGCGAGGCGTGAGAGAAGCATGAGGGGATGAAAAAGAGGTGGTAACGGGGTTGGACGAATGGTGTAGGGTGGTGAACGGACGGCCAAAGCTCAAGAGATCCGACGAGGGTAGCCTTCCTTATTAACATAAGGTGATTAACTAGCTAAAACATGAAATTTAAAGGGAAAAATTAAACCTAAGACTATTTCTAACATAAAGAAATCAATTTGGCACATCTCTTACATGGGGATTGGCCAGAGAGCAAAGGTGGCCAGTGACGGCCGCCTTGGTGCATCACCTCGTCCATGAGCCGATCCAATGCCTCAGGGGACCTCCCCCAACCCCGGGATGCATGCAGGACCAAGGGTCGAGGGTTCTAAGGCTCAAAATATGATCAAAGAAGAAATTAAAGGAGGGGGTTTTATTTAAATACCTGGGAGAGCACCCTTACTCAAGGACATATTGGCGGAGATAGAGATTATGTACAAAGAATCGAAGTGGCCGGCGTGAATCGTGGGATATCAATGATTATTTTTTCTGAAGGAATCGAACGATTTTGATAGATGGATCTAGCAGAGAAAATGAAAGAAATCACAGGAAAAGGCAGGCGCGTCAAGACAAAACTACTAATTTATTCGAAAATAATTATTTATAAATAGTAAACGATTTTATTAATTCTTAAGTATAAAATAAAAAATGTTTATTCTTTTAGGTAGTTTTTTATTATGATTTTTATTTATTTTTAGTGTTATTTATTCATAGTTAATTTTTAGGGGTTTATTCATAGGTATATTCATCTATATTTTTACCATTTTATTTTTTGTATAATTTATTTTATCATTTTATTCTCTTATTTTATATATTTATAACTTATTTTTAGGTACACAAATATATTTTTATTATATATTTTTTGATGTAATATATACACTTAATTAAATAGGTGTGTTAAATACATGGGTATAGTTATTGTATATTCATCTATGTATTTTTGCATTTTATTTTATTTTAATGTTTTTTGGTTTTATTTTTGTTTTATATTTTTAATATAATATAAATAATATTTACAAAATTAAAAAATATAAAGGAATAAATAATAAAGAATGATTTCTCCTTTTATTTATATACAAGTATTATTATTGGTATTTTGCCTATATATTTATATAGACTTATTATATTTTGTGTTTTCTTTTTGTTTTTATTTTGATTTTAATATCTTCATATGTTGTGAATAATATTTATAAAAATATAAAAATATAAATTTGTAAAAATAATAATGAATGAATAAATTAAATATTTTATTCGGGTATACTATACAATGAGGGTCTAAAACCTAACTTTCACACCTTAACTCTGAAAAATATGAAATATATACATTAAATAGATTATTAAAAGTTATATATAATTAGAGGTGATTTTGATACATTTTGAGCTTTTATTTATAAGATATGGTATGTGAAGTTGAGATTTTGTTTTTTTATTTTGTGTATAAAAAGTTCACTATGTATTATTTTTGTACAAGCTCAATTTTGTATTTTTATTTACATTATTGTATACAACTTTTATGTTTAAAATTTAATTATTTGATGCATAGATAATAAAGAATAAAATGGTGTCAAAATGAATTATTGAATAAATAAAAGAATTGGATTTTTGTTGTATTTTTGTCCCTTATCTCCCTATATTTTATTCCTTGTCGACCAACTCAATTATTGACTTGGTACATGGGTTTAAGGTCATAAAATATCTTTTATATTTTATTATTTTTATTTTTTCTCTTTATTCTATAATTTTTGCATTAAAAACAATATTATTTACACAATAAATGCAATAAATGTTGAATGTTATTTTGTACGAATCAATGCTAATTACATGCATTAGCTAGGATTTTTAAGGCCAAAATGATAAAATAAAGGTGATGAAATGGGGATTCATCAGTAAGTGAAATATGGCTCTCCACATTAGAAATGGCAAAGAACCAACCTCCTTTAATAAGGTAACTCTAACTCTCCGGTCTAGCAACTCTTTCCTCGAGGAGCGGGGTATTCCCTTCTAATTTCAAGTACAACCAACTCAAGAAGAGGGGGTAGAGAAGAGAATGGACAGTGACCGGTGTAGTTACATATCCATGGATCTTGACTAGTGTAGCCAAGTATCCAGCTGCAGGCTTCCTTGGTATGAGACTTTGAAGCATATGCCTTGCAAATATACAATACTCCGACATGCATTTTATTTTCCATCAGGCATGTCCACTTTTTTGGAGTTTTTTTTCTTTTTCCTTTTCTTTTTTATTTTTTGAACTATATACAAGATGTGTCATGTACATCAGAAGTTTTTCTTCTTGAGCCAAAAACTGTCCTAGGCGAGTGATTCGAATCACTGAGATGGGAGGAAAAGAAAATATATACAAGGAGGAGTAAGAATATACAAGGATCAAGAAGGTTTGTGACGAACCTTCTGGCGGGAGCATAGAGGTAGGTAATATACATATATGTGTCATTGTCGGAATCATCCTCAGATGAATAATAGTGAGGTGTAGGGATCATCCAACAAGGGTCGACACACGGTTGCTTGCTCGGATATGGTTTAATAACAATCGAACTGAGCTCACTCATATAAACCACCTCATCCGAACCCTGATGAGGTATCCTCCAAAAATTCCTTCTCCGGTATGTTGAAGGAAACTTTCTTAGTCGATTTTCTAGAACATGAATCATTGAGAGGGAGAGGAAAGTGGCATCCCTTAAGGGGTTTGGGGGAACACCTCAAGAAATCAATTCTCGACTTCCTCTCACTGGATAACCGACTAGAGGAAGAGGCAATCATGTTTTTGGGTGGGGTTAATTTAGTCATGGTTGTCTGCTTTGAAGGTTTGAGATGTAGTACAATGCTGACCATGGGTTCCTCATCAGATGAGTCTATTCCTGAAGGGTCAACATGCGTCTCGGGGAGGTGCTAGTGATCTTAGTAGGCTTGGCATTAGGAGTGGTGTAAGAGGTGGGAGTCAATGATGTGTGAGGAGTCTCTGATCTAATGGTCGGCTCGATAGCCTGTATCTTAGGTGTAACAGAGAGGTGGGACTCATCTTCCTCTTGATGGTCACGAGTATTAGAAGCTTTGTTGGTTACCTTAGAATAGAGTGTGTCAAAGAATGGATGAGGTCAGAGTGCTCCCAATGCTTTAAAATCGATCTCCCCAATCTCACAATCTATAGTCGCCTTAATTGAGGCTAAGAATGACTTCCCGAGAATAATAGGAGACTGGGTAAGCTCTCCTTGGTGTTCAATATCAATGACTGTAAATTCTACCTGGAGTAGAGTACCTTGAAAAGTAATGATGATTGAAATGGTTCCTATCAACCGTTTTAGAGATCGATCAGCCAACTGAATGATCTCTCTTGACTTTCTGATTGGCCTTAGTTTGAGTTTATTAAACACAAAGGTCGGGAGGATATTTATCGGTGAGTCATCATCGATTCTTGAATGGGTAAAGGTAGTGTCTTTTATTTCACATTCAAGCCTAGGCAAACTCTTCACTCTTTGGCTCTTGGTCTTTCTCCCCATCATGAAGGAGGTGGTCATAGACACTATGTGTCTCTCAGTCCTTGTCCTCTTATTGCCTAACCTCTTAGGCATCAATTTACTTCTTACAAATTGCTTGAGATCGAGAAAGTGGTCTATGGCCTTTAGTAAGGAAAGTTTAAAAATGAGTTCCTCATCGAGTGCTTCCCTTAGGGCAGGATCCAATTCTTTTAGGTCTCTTTCATTTTCTGTTTTTATGCGCTTTTCTGATTTTCAATGTTTTTGATCTTTTTGGGATTTTTGATTTTTTTTGTTTTGAATAGGTGAAGGAGGAGTGGGAGGATGTATGGACTCTAGATTATAAGGTAAGTGGTTATTAGAAGAGGGAGGTAGAATGGACTTCAGTTGTACAGAGTGTATGTGTGTTTCTTTCTATCCTCTAATTTTTCAACATTGAATCCGCTTAATCCATTATCTACTTCCATACCTGAGCTAGAAAAAATAGAAATGATTCGATCGATGGCATTTCTAAGTTTATCTTCAATAATTCATATCTATTCACAACCCGAGAAATGTTATCCTCCAAAGAGTCCTCGTGTCAAATCATTGAAGAAGTTTGTCTACTCGGAGGATACTGCTGAGATCTTGAAGTCTCAAACTCAACATGCCTAGACTCTATCATGTAATACTGGGTCGAGTATTGACCATCCGAGTGGCAGATATTGTTCGGAGCCTCGAACAATGGAGACAATGAACGGGGAGCTGGTATGTCTAGCTCATGAGTCCAAGCCCGTGCATGTGTAGGCTCTTCGAATGTGTGATATGAAGGCTGGTCAATGTGGGCTCGATTACTAGTGTCAATCAAGTCAGGAAGATCATATGGTGCAACCTTCTCCATTTGATTTGTTTGATCGACCATGTTATACCCTAAGGTCAAGTTGGGATGTGTATATGTGGATTGTTTTCTAGTCCCAAGTTGAAATGAGAATGAGGTCTATGGGGGCAGATAATTTTGCCAATAATTTGTCTCAGCAATGGCTTGCTCTTGAATTGTTCATTGATTCCAGCAAGTGATCGACTATAAGGTGAGTTAGTCCAGGTTGTAAGTGGGTCAGGGGTGTAAGAAGTTGGGGTAGGTGACAAGTACGAAGAACTAGGGAAGTCGGTCGAAGTTTTGACTCCACAGTCTGGATGGGGGTATGAGGAGGAGTAAGAAGGTGAAGATGATCGGATTATGGTCGAAGAGGAGTGACCTGGATATGATAACCACTATTTCGACAACTTGAAGAGGAATGTATTAATGTAAGCGAATCGAGGTAGAAAATGTGTAAGTACACAAGATAACGCACATAGACAAACACAAAACAAACGCAAGAGCAAACCCCAAATCCACCAACTCAACACGTGAGGGTCGTAAATGTTCGACCGAATTATCTTGTTAATTTTATTTGGTGATAAATACAAGTCTTGAAAGATTAACGAGTTGTTAGGTGCCTGAACTTCCCTACAGATTGTCTCAATTCTTATGAATAGTTGCACCCACTTTCATCCAGTATAGAAGTAAGTGCGGACCGTATAAATACAGTTACCCGTTTGCTGAGGACAGAGCCTTATATGACATCCTCTAAACCTCCTACTCCGCTACGGAAATCCGAACCGTTTATTGACTACTCGTAGATCCTCACTGAAATGTGGCTAATCGCTTTTTTGAAACAGTGGTCGATATGAAACCGACATCAATTCATGTATCAAATTTAGTCGATTAACTAGCGAATATCATTAAAAATCAACAAATATATGACACTATATAACTAGAATTTATCATCCTTATTTAAGTATCAGCATATGAAACGAATAATGCCAATGGATAGACAATGAAACATGCTTCGAAATGATATTGAAATCAACTTAAACGGATATCATATGCTCAAGATAACCGCAAAATAGTCTAGGGGCATAAACGTGAAGAGATATGAAAATAATTACAAAATCATCACAAACTGGTCTCGAGAAGGGCATAAATATAATTAAAAATAATCGCAAGGCCTTCCCTATAAAAAAATTCCAAGCACGCGAGGGCTATGTTGCAATTATTGAAACTCAGAGGGTGCTGGTTTGCAAATAGCCCAAAGCGCGCATGCATTGCACGTGCCTGGAGGGACCTGAATGGAATTTGGAGAACATGGCAGGGTACTGATGCAAATTACCCAGCCCAGCGTGACTGGAGCACATGGGGACTAGGCTTGGGTGAGGCGAGGGTCGGTGCTGGTTCTGGAGGCTGCAGCAGGCGGCTCGGGCCACGTGTTGGCTCGAGGTGGCTTCGAACGAGGCTCGGTCCCTCCGAGGCTCCGCACTTTGGGGTAGGCAACTTGGACGATCTGGAACCTTGGATGGGCACCAGAGGGGTACCATCCAACAGCACCTGCACCTTTCTCCTCCTCCTTTGTCGCTTGATAGTGGCGCAAATGGAGCTCTGGTAGGGCTGCTCGGGCTCTGTCGTCGTCCTCTGTGCTCGTCGAAGACCCAGGAAGGCTCCTGGAAGCATGGGGACCAAGGTTGGAGCACGGGGAAGGCGTAGGGCTACCTAGAGGGGCTATCGATGAACCCATGCAAGAGGTGAAGCTCGAGAACTTAGCTCTGCCCAATGTCTGGCATTTGAAGGAGTTTTCCTATAGAAAGGTTAGGGGGGAAATAGTCGAAGCGTACAGGACTTGTGCGCGTGTGCGGTGAGGTGAGATAAGAGCCTAATTGAGAGGAGAAGGTGGAGACTCAGTAGGTTCCTCCCCATGAAGGCAGAGAAAATGGACGATGTGGCAGGAGGTTCTGATGGCTGAAGAGGGTGATTTGGGCCCTCCGCGAAGATCGGAGGGGTCTTGCGAAGGTGGTCATATGATCAAGTGGAGGGAGGTGATCTGTGTGTGCCTAATTAAAAAGGAGAAAAACAAAGAAAATAGAGGAGAAGATCATACCTAAGGTTGACGAACATGTGGGCAGAGGAGGTTGGCTTGCGCTGAGCACCTGGAGGTGCTTTGGTCTTTGCTAAATGCTTCCAGCCATGAAGAGCAGCTCGCCGATTTGATTAGGGACGGATCATGCCCTACAATGGACATGGGTCGACGTTGGGGCTCCATAGACATCATCACATCGTCGATTCCCCCATCTACTATCACCGGAGGGGGAAGAGACACTAGGCCTTGGCCCTTGTAAAGGTGGGCAGCCGACGCACGTGGGAGAGGAGGTGTATTTAAAGAAGGTAGGGCAAAGGTGCAGGTGGTGGAAGTGATGGGTTCGGAGGCTCGTGCTGACCGGAAGAAGAGGGAGGAAGCAAGGGCAGGTGGCGCACGAGGATGGTGGTAGTTAGGGCTTGGAACTGGCATAGCCAAGAGAGCGAGGGTTGTGTCAAGAAGGTGGAGAAAATGGGAAGGGGGTGAGTAGAAGTGGAGATTGTGGGAGAGAGGGGGTGTTAGAGGTTGAAGATGGAGGCTTGGCCATTAGATCTAGTGATCCAACAGTTGCGGTGTGGGGTGGAAGCGGGCGCTCCAGATTAAATCTAAAGGCGTCGATCGAAGGGTGGCGAGTAAGACGGTGGCACTGAAGGAGCGGGCCACATGGTGTGCTCAGAAGGAGCCACGTGGCCCAATGAAAAAATATAGAGTAAATAAAACATAGAAAAATCTAAAACAAATAAAAGACAGACAAATTAGAAAAAAACCCAAAACATGAAAGTTGTAGATCTTTATGAGATTCATGTTGACCAAAAACATAAAATAAATCAAACAAAGGGAGAAATATTTTTGGAAGCATTTTTAAGGATAAAAATACTTGATTTTTAATTTTCTATTTTTTTATTATATTTGTTTTTAATTTTTAATTTTTTTAATCCAAAAATAAATATGTAACGGATTTTGGAATGTATTAATAATTAGGGTTAGTTATACACGAGGGTCGGTTGCTTAAAATTAATGATTTAAAGCCTAAATTTATTGAATAATTTAATTAAGGATGATAATAAATGATAATAAATATGAGGAATCATAGATTCATCATCTCCCTCTACTTAAATTATGCTCGTCCTCGAGCATCTGAAGAATGAAGGAGTCAGATTAATTCATGACAGTGCATGAGAAAATTTCAAGGCTCAATTTGTCGAAGACCCTTAATTTAAGTGATCATAAAGTTATGGCTCAATCATGCTCTAGTCAAAAGGAATCCAACTTCTCTAATTATCAAACTATCTGTTTTTTACATAAAATATAAGGATATGAACTTTAGTGTACTGCAATCATGAGAGTCGAGTCAAGGTGTCTCCTAAAGTCCCAATCCAGGTGATTCTCCTCTAGACCTAATCCTCAACACTTGAGAATAAGTCGATTGTTGCTTCAATCAACCTTCTCTTTAGTTCGTTAGACTTGAAAGTGTAGATGAAAGGCCAGTGGATGGAGGGTATAGGATCATGTCACTTCTTCTCTCCCTCTCATTGGAATAAGAATCCTCTCGAGTGCCTTACTAACTCAACACATGTTTTTTTTGTTGTTGATCAGTGTGTCCGTCAAGAGAAGTTGGAGTCGTCTACACTTGTTTTCTTGGGAGTACACCGAGGTGTGCCTTTTTTGACTATCTAATATATCTTCTACACCCAGACCTGTAACATTTACAATGCAAAGCCCTTTTGAGTGCTAGCCCGACTCTTGATCCTAATAGCGGTGGTCCAAGTGGACACTTTGAAAATGGTTGGGAACACTTGCCTTAGGGTGGAAGCTCTTCGATATTTGACTTTGTATGGTGAGAGCTTCTTTTTCTACATTTATGTATTTTCTTTTCTTTGCTTTTTGGCTAGCTCCACTGCTTTTACAAAGAGTTAGCGCACACTAATCAACAATGTAATTAAATTTCATCACACCCTGGCACATAGGTCAATATCAATCGATAACATGTGAACATGTTCACATACTGGGTAGGGTTTGCTAACACTCAGGTTTCTTCAAGCCTTCATTAACTTTATCCCATCCTCTAGTATCATTAGGTCAGGTCTAGACTCAAATCACCGGTCCTAGTTCCTCAAATGATAACTCAACTCATCTCATCAATCATGCAGTTGTGAAAGTTTTGTGTTGATCATATTCTTAGAGGGTAGAAATGAATAGTGCAATATATCGCTCAAATATTAAAACTAGGGAAATGTGGATTATTAAGTTCAAAACCTTAATGACTAGGGCTGGCTAACTCAGTCTCTCAAGATCTCAGAAATCCAGTGGCATCAAATCCTTAAGCCTTGAGCAACAGTGAATGTGTCAGGAAGTTGTCAGGAATATACCAACTCCTTGGTTAGTGATTTTTTTGTGATTTTTAAATTTTTTCATATTTTTATGGAAAATTTTGAATAAGGTTCATTTTATCTACAAACACATTAATCCTCAAATTTAAAAAAGTTTTTTACATTATTTTTACAAAAATCAGTTCACCAGTATACCTAGACCATAGCCCAAAAAGTTCTTTTAAAATTAAAATATGACTTATGGCTTAAGTAAATATATAGAAATATACAGTATACCCCCTATACTTAACCAATGCTATGTACTCATCGCACAAGTGTTATGAAGTCATAGCTCCGGTTAAACATAAGATGATATAGCAGAATTGACTCTGAGGTCCCCATATACTTAGGTCAAAAATGACCTAAGTATAAGAAGATAAATAGGGGGAAGAGGGTCGGGTCCCCCTTATACTTAAGCTCAAAATAGCCTAAGTAAAGGATATGGGATTTGTGTTTGGGATATGTGGTTTTTAGGGTTAGCAGGGGTATTTATACAGATGTTGACAATGGAGATGTGAGGGGGCGAGGATTGTGTGTGTGTGAATATACAGAGATGGTGTGTATGGTGGGGGGAGGCTAGATCATCGAGTGATATTTTTTCTACACACGCGAACCCTCAAACGATGACCGCTAAAAATGCACATGATAGACAAATTTTTTTACAACTAAATCTATGAACGTAATGTAACCAAAATTCCTTGAATTCTTCTAGATTTTCTTCTACAGCTCCTCACAGTGGGAGCTCCTAACTCCACGCCTCCATGAATCTCAAGTGTCCTCTGTCTCCATGGGTTCTACCACAAAAGAAATTGTTAGAAGATATCGAGAAAAATCATCAGTACATGATGCGAAAACAACATGAAGAAAAGACCACAAGTTTTTGAAAATATTCAGATAAAAACAATACAATGAAATTCAATAAATAAAAGTATATGACGTGTCTTCGACAACGGTGCCATTTGATGAATCCTAAAATCAACTCGTTAATAATTAAGAATTGTAGTGTAGGAGACGATCTTCAATTCGGCAAAAACCACAATCTTTGAATGTTGTGGAATATTTTTAACTTGGCAAGTATACCAAGGTTGAACACAGGGACACTAGCTTCTTAATCTATTTATCAAAAATTATTATTTCATTAATGAATGATTATTTCTAGTCTTAGATCTTCATTCAGACTCTAAATACTAAGATGAAGTGATTGATTAATTAACCTAGATCAACAAACAAACAAATGTGATGCAACATATGATGAATGAACAGAAGGAATTTTGTATTTGGTTTTATGATGGTACATGTAATGCAACGTGATACAAATGTAATAATGTGCAAATATGTCCTACATAAATAAAATCATTGAGCAATAAATGTGTGGTCAATTTTAGGAGCAATTCATGTATCAAATTTAGTCGATTCATGCTTCGAAATGAAATTGAAATCAACTTAAACAGAGATCATATGCTCAAGATATCCGCAAAATAGTCTAGAGGATAAATGTAAAGAAAACATGAAAATAATTACAAAATCATCACAAACAGGTCCCGAGAAGGGCATATACAAGGCCTTCCCTATAAAAATTCCATGCGCGCGAGGGCTATATTGTAATTATTAAAACTCAGAGGGGGCTGATTTGCAAATAACCCCAGGCACGCATGTATTACACGTGCCTGGATGGACCTAAATGCAATTTAGAGAACATGGCAGGGCATCGATGCAAATTACCCATCCCCATGTGACTGACGCATGTGGGGGCTTGATTTGGGTGGAGGCAAGTGTCGATGCTGGTTTAGGAGGCTGCAGCTGGTGGCTCGGGCCACGTGCTGGCTTGAGGTGTCATCGGACGAGGCTCGGTCCCTCGAGGCACTACGCTTCGGAGCAGGCGACGTGGACGATCCAAAATCGTTGGATGGGCACTAGAGGGGTGCCATCCAACAACATTTGCACCTTTCTCCTCCTACTCCTCCATCGCTTGATGGTGGCACAAATGGAGCTCCAGGAGGGCTACTCGAGCTTCTTGTCATCCTCCATGCTTGCTGAAGACCCAGGAAGGCTCCTGGAAGCATGGAGACCAAGGTTGGAGCACGGGGAAGGCACAATACTACCTAGAGGTGGTTGTCGATGAACCCATGCTGGAGGCAGAGCTCGAGAACTTAGCTCCGCCCGAAGTCTGGTCTTTGAAGGAGTATTCCTGCAGAAAGGTTAGGGGGGAATAGCCAAAGAGTGCATGACTTGTGTGTGTGTGTGCGTGTAGTGAGGTGAGATTGGAGCCTAATCGAGCAGAGAAGGCAGAGGCTTAGTGGGTTCATCCGCCGTGAAGGCGGAGAAAATGGACGACGTGGCAGGAGGTTCTGACGGCTGAAGAGGGTGATTTGGACCCTCCACAAAGATCGGAGGATCTTGCGAAGGTGGTCACACGATCAAGTGGAGGGGAGGAGATGTGTTTGTGCCTAAGTAAAAAGGAGAAAAGCAAAGAAAACAGAGGAGAAGATCATACATGAGGTTGAAGAACACGTAGGCGGAGGAGGTTGGCTTGGGCTGAGCACTTGGAGGTGCTCCGGTCTTCACCAAACTCTTCCAGCCTTGAAGAGCATCTCGTCGGCTTGATTAGGGCCGGATCATGGCCTACAATTAGGGATGAGCATTGGGTAGGGTCGGCCCGGCCTAGCCCAATGCCCGGCCCGGTAAAGCCCAACCTAGGCCCAAGCTTGAATAATAACCGGGCGGGCTTGGGCTCAATTTTTGGCCCAAATTGAATTCCGAGCCGGGCTCGGGTAACAATGGGCCTGATCCCGAGGCCCATGGGCCAGCCCACATATAGGCTCGACCCGAGCCTGGTCCGATTGTTGAGTTATGGTTTCTACTTTCTAGCATACCTGACCCAGTTCGTCAGTTTCCAGTTCCCAGTTCCCAGTCCCACTCACGAAAATCCCAAATCCCCTCTGGTGGTTGGCCATCTCCCCGCAAGCGGTGACCTGTGCGACGTCTTGTACGGCTTGCAGCCTATGCGGTGGCCTCTGGCGGCTGGCCCTCTCCCCTAGCACCACGAGTCTGCGACTCCAACTCCTCGCCTCCTCATTGGCCAGGAAACTGTCCGTTCTCGAGAGCATCGTCGAGAGGGACTTCCTGCCCTGAGGATCAGGTTAGTGTTCAGTGTTTGGATGATTGTGGTGGTTTTTACTGTCTTCTACGATTTGGAGTGAGTGTAGATGTGATGTGGTTGCATGGATCGTGACGAGGAGGTAGTTGGTGTTGCAGCTTCACAAGACGGAGGAGGGGCAACATGAGTACGGAATTCCTTCACCCACAAAAGAGGAGATTCATCGATTTTGGTATGTTTCGGTAAATGTTATATTTCCTCTGGGGATCGCCCGTTTACCTTATCTCTAGGGTTTATATTGCGCAGAAATAATCCTGAAGAGGAGTTGGAAATTGGGTGTTTTTGTAGCGCACGATCAGGTTCAAGGGGCTTGGTTTATTTTTTTCAAGACTCCGGATACCAGGTTTAAGACTATTAGTTATTTTTTACGGTATGTGTTTTTTTGCAACAAAAAAATCCGTAGATCTGATAGTTGGACTTGTTTGGAAGCCCTCATGTTTTCGTGGGCTGTATTCGTTATGTATTGGACCATCTTGATTTGGTGTTATAAACTTATTACCTAAATTCTTATGTCCTTGATATTATTAACCTTCAGAAATGTCGGCTACACATCAAGGTGACGATGTTACTCCTACTACAAAGGAGGATGAAATTAGACATGAAGAAGAGAAAGAGAAGAATCTACTGAATGATGATCTCAAAGGGTCTAGTAAACATGCACACCAATCTCAATCCTGGGTGTGGAAGCATTTGACAAAGATTGGTGTTGTAGATGGTAAGGAAATGGGTCGATGCCATCATTGTAGAAAACTGCTATCTTGCCAAAGTAAAAGAGGTACCAATCATCTGATTTGCCACCTAGAAAATAAGTGTTTGTATTACAAGAAGGATGAGGACTTCCAATCACAAACCTTGTTAAATGTGCATACCTCAGAGCAAGGGAGTCTAATTGTACATGGAAATTTAGTCAAAAATTTAGCCGTGAGGAATTTGTGAAGTGGGTGATTTCGAGTGAAATGTCATTTAGGATTGTGGAAAATCCTAAATTTCGTAATTTCGTTACGAGTTTATAGCCCAAGTACAAGGTCCTCTCACGTTTCACATTGAAGAGAGATTGTAAGAAAAGTATGATGCCGAGAAGATAAAATTAATGAGCATCCTTAAAAAGTCTGCATGCAGAATTTGCATCACAACAGACATGTGGCCTTCGGTCCAAAATTTGGGATACATGACATTGACAGCTCATTAATTGATGATCAATGGAGGATGAAAAAGAAAATTCTAAGTTTTGCAGCACTAGCCTTACGACATACCAGAGAGAATATTGCGGATTTGTTGATTAGTCATTTGAATGATTGGAACGTGGTAAATTTATGCACTTTGACTGCAAATAATGCATCTACCAACGATGTCGTCACAAGAAATATTGTTGACCATTTTTCATCAACAAATTCACTCTTGCTTAGTGGAGGGTTTTTCCGTGTCCGGTGTTGGGCACACATACTAAATCTCATCGTGCACGATGGTCTAGCCGAGTTCAAGGAAATCGTGAACAAAGTCCGCAATATGGTGAAGTGCATCAAATATTCTACTCGACGTCATCAAGAGTTTCTTGAATATGCTCAACAGGAGCGCATCTTGGTGATGAAAACTTTACAGCTGGTGTTAGCACACAGTGGAACTCTACTTATCTAATGCTTGAATCAACGTCATGATATCAAAAAGTCTTCAATCGGATGAAATCAAGTGATTTCCATGGGATCGATATTCCTTCACCTATGGAATGGAAGAAGGTGGAGGTAATTCAGAGAATTTTGGAGAAATATTGCAATGAAGATCTTCTCTGGTCAAAAATATTCAACTGCCAACTTGTTCTTCTCTTTGATATTTGACATAGAGAAAGAACTGATTTCATTAAAGAACAATGAGGACATGTTTATTCAAAGCATGGCTGAGAAAACGTATACAAAATTTGACAAGTATTGGGGGGACAAGGACACCATCTTGCCTCTTGCCATCGCAACAGTTCTAGATCCACGAAACAAATTCGAGTTTTTACGTTTCTCATATTCTGAACTTTATTCGGCGAAAGAGGTGACTCAATATGTGGCACAAGTGGAGGACATATTCCAAAGATTGTTTGATAAATATGCAGTTGCATACAAGGGAACTAATTTGGCTACAACACCAATTCAAGATACAACATAACATGATTCATGGTATGGAAGAAGAAAGGAGGACACAAGAAGCAAATTCCCAAGACTGAAAAGGTCATATGTTCTTTGGAGTCTGGAAAGTCCGAGTTGCAATTATATTTAGAAGATAATTCGACGGACAATGAGGATGATGCACAATTCAATGTTTTAAAATGGTGGCAATTAAATGCAAATAAATATTGAATTATTTCACACCTAGCTCGAAACATTCTTGCAATAGTAGTCTCTATTGTTGCTTCAGAAAGTGCTTGGGTCTTGTTGTATCTTGAACTAAAGCGAGTAAGGTGGGCATTTTGCAGTAGGATTTGTTGGATGTGAAAGGGTTTGGGTCTTGTGCGATGGGTGACTTTTTGAAAGATGTTCAAAATTTTGTAAAGGTGACGACACCTACTTTATTAGTAGTATACTTTATGGATTCAAATACTTGTGCACTAATGACATGTTGGAGCGTCTTGCTAGCTCATTTAGTTCCTTTTATATTTGAGGAATGGGATGTCTTTGCCTTGTTGTTGATGCCTTTGTAAAAGTGTTCGTTTCTTTGGATCTAAAAACATCTTGGGGAGGGAAGGGAGGTCCTTTTGGATGGTGTTTGCTAGAACATTTATGGGTTCTATTGCAATATATTTTGATGAATAAGTACCTCCAAAAGTCTATATGGTGTGACTGGAAGTATGCAAAAACTTTAACTTTATACTACCATATTATCGTGATGTATGCAGTACTGGGTCGGCCCGAGCCCAACCCGGCCCATTTAATTGCAGGCCGGGCTCGGGTTTGGGCCACATATCCAGAAACTTAGGCCCGGCCCGATGCTCATCCCTACCTACAATGGACATGGGTCGACATTGGGACTCCATAGCCGTCATCGCATCGTCGATTCCCCCATCCGTTGTCACCGGAGGGGGGAGAGACATTGGGCCTTAGCCCTCGTAAAGGTGGACAACCGAGCATAGGGGAGAGGAGGTGTATTTGAAGAGGGTAGGAAAGAGGTGCAGGTGGTAGAAGTGATGGGTTCGAAGGCTCGCACTGACCATAAGAAGAGGGATGAAGCAAGGCCAAGTGGCGCACGAGGATGGTGGTAGTTAGGGCTTGGAATTGGCATGGTTAGGAGAGCCTAAATTTATTGAATAGTTCAATAAGGATGATAATAAATTATAATAAATATGAGTAATCATAATTTCATTACCTCCTCGGCAACGGTGCCATTTGACGAATCCAAAAATGACCCTTTTAATATGTTGTCGAGTTGCTGTAGTTGGGAAATCAAAAGCGATCAAAAAATAATCACACGAATTGATAAATCAATGAATTAATTAATGTTTGATTTTATGTATTTTTAACCTGGACAAGCCCTAGGGTCGACTCAAGGAGGCAAATGAACAACGTCGGATCAAATTAGATGAATTAGCTCACAATTTTTCAATCAGTTATGCGACAAAAAATGCAAATGTAAAAATACAAATGAACTAGGTTAGTAAGAAAATAAACAACTTAGCCAAATAAATTTTCATATGAAATTAATCCATATTAGCCAAGTTATATTTTTCCTGACCAATGGTGAATGCAAAATGTATTTTTTTGGAATTTTTTGATTTAAGAAGCAACAATGAAAAATGTAAACTTTTTAGGGATTTTAATGCAATTTTTCATACAAACAGAATGCAAAAATTATAAAAAATGGTGAAAGTTAAACATGATGAAATGAAGCTACAGTATTTATTGGAATTTTCTGAAAATATATGATTTTATTATGATTTTTTAATGGAAACAGAGTGGCTATGAGTACTTAATTTCTAATAAATCCATGAGATCAAATTATCTAGAGAGCGATTTATCTCAAATAGAATTTCAATGAACAATTCAGGAGAGTTGAAATTTCACAAAAATGATAATACGTACATGCAGGGTGTCTTTGCAATACATAAATAGAACTCAACAAATGAAATGTGCACATGGACACTTTTGCAATTAAAGAAACTTAACAGACTCAATAAGTAATTTCCATTAAAAAATAAAAATAAAAAATGAAATGAAATGGACCTTAGTGGGCAACTATTCATGGGAACCAAGTTAGGGCACAAGAGGCGGGAGCTTGGAGGACGGCGGATGGCTGGAGCAAGGTTGGCAGCTACGTCCGCACGTAGAATGTAAGGTTCGACGGGCGGTGCGAAGATGCACTCATAGACGTCGTAGAGGTGGAGCAAGCTGCAACGGGCAGTCGTGGGTTGAAGGCGACGAGGCACGAGGCTGGTGGTTGAGGGCAACCATTGTGCCAGCGTTGGCCGAAAGGGGCATGGAGGAGCACGGGGCATGCATGTAGAGAGGTGGTGGCACGGCGACGGTATGTGCAACTAGGGGGCAGGGGGCAGAAGGCGACTACTGGAGCGTACGTGTGAAGGTTGGCGGGCGCGTGGCTGTGGCGGAGCCCCTGAAGTAGACGGAGGGCACGAATGTTGATAGTGGTGGCTGGAGCACGTGAGGTGTTGGCAAAGCGGTTGGGAGCCGCCCCTGCAGGAAGGGGAGGAGGCGGCTGGGCTGAAGGCGCGACAGAGGCAAGGTTGTCGTTGATACGGTCAAGGGAGGACGATGGCCGCAGTTAGCTCTGCACACACGTCCATCGATGAGGGGAGTGCGGGGTTCGTGCACAAGAAGGCTGGAGCAGGCGGCGGCCAGGTTGGGGCCGCAGCAAGGGCGTGCGGCCGAGGGCGGAGAGGGATGTGCGCGTCTGCTAAGGCGGAGGAGGAGGGAGAAAGGGGCAGCGGCTGCGACTACTTACCTTTCTCTCTTTTTATTAAAATTTTTTGTAATTTTTTTGTGGATAGGAGATAAAATGTAGGAATGAAATCAATAGGTGGTGTTGGTGTTTGTAATGGTGATTGTGTGATGATGATAACAATAGTTGTGATGATTGATGGTGATGTGTAAAATAAGGACAAAAAAATGTTAGATAAAAAATGAGAAGGAGAAGGATAGAAGATTTGCATGTGAAGATCACCTGATTTTGGAGAAGCTATGTTGCAACTCGGATCGTCACCTCGAGAAGGATGGCGGAATCCTTCGAAGCTAGGTGAGTCTGATTGGAAGCTCGCGACACGGCAATGGTGGTGCCACAGATCTCCCCTTTGAGGTTGTCGTTGCTTAACTCGTCTCCTACAGCTGTCACCTGAAGGTTAAAGGGCTCGACCTCTCTTCTCTCGAACTGACACATGATCATGAAGGGAGGATGAGAAGGGAATAAAAAGGATGAGGGAGAAGTTATAAAAGAGGTAGACAAAGTAGAGGAATGATGGAGAATGAGGGGAGAACGGGGAGTTAGTGGTTTGGGTTGGAAGTTGAGTAGGAAAAAAGGAATAAAATATAAAATAAAATAACTAGTCTACTAAAAATAATGAAGATAAAAAAATTAAAAATAGGAAAATATAAATAAATAAATAATAATAATTAATAAAATAATATAATATAAATATGAAAATAAAAAAAATAAAAGGAGATGACACATGACAGCTCCAGGAGCAGCCACATGTCGCACCTGGAAAAATAAATATAAATAAATAAAAAAGAAATAACGAAAAGGGGTCAAGTCAAAAATTGATCAACACGAGAAATGCTCATCTCGACGAAATCTACAACTTCCATGAACATCCGAAAATCAAAGGAAGTCATATGTATAAAAAGTATTTTTGGGGGTACCTTATAGATATAAAATACCGTATTTTTATATTTTTTGCAAATTTTTTGTCATTTTAAATTAGAGAAAAATCAAAATAAATTTAAAGAAAATATTAAAAGGATATTTACAACTTAATATATTTTTTAGATTTTTATTAAATAAGAAAATAAAAGGATAAAATAAAGGGTATTTTGGTCAATATGTATAATATACAATAGGGGCCCAAAATCTAAGTTTCACATACGATCTTCGATTTTTATGAAATTGATCTTGTTTTCAAGGTCTTTGAATGTATACTACTTTAAAAGTGAGTAGACCTGAATTGGATATTGTATGAGATAGATTTTACTAGAGTTTGAGTCCTTAATGTTCTTAGTCTCAAACTAGGGTTTGAGTTTTATTGGTCATTTTACAAGTTAGTATTTTTTGATATTTTTCTTTTTAATTAGTAATATATACACTATAGAGTTGATTTTATTGGATTTGGAGTTAGTATAAAATATATACAAATAATTGAAGTTAGCTAATACACATGTGAATATGTACATGTGATTTTTGGCTCCTTATTTAATGCAAATATGCATGCTAAAATGTGAATATTAATTCTAAATACATGAATGTAAATAATCCACAATAAGTGGAAATATGCATCTAATTGCTCGAGAACGACGCTCTATTTTAGACTTTTAGAGTGAAAATAAGAGATTCATCAACTACTTCTAGAGAGGACATAACCAGAAGATGCTCCTGAGTTGAACAGGATCATTTTTTATTTCCTTGACTATTTAGATGATCTGACGTATGAGTCAACTAATGCCAGGCCAATTGAGAACTCTATGCCATACCAGAGATGTGTGCTGACCCTGCAGGAGTATTACAATGCATATGGTGACTCATATGATGATGAACCTCTGTTCAGAACCTTACACACGCACTACATCCCGGACCTTCACGAAAAGAGACAACTGGGATCAAATTAACCAATCTCGTTAAATCGGTTGCACCATCCTCTAGTCGATCATCTAGTAAGAAAAAGAAGAGTATTGATTCCTCAAGGTATTCCCCCGAACTCCTCAAGACGTATTAGTTTCCTCTTTCTCTTGATGCTTCAGGTTATATAAAACCGACTAAGAAAATTGCTTTGACGTACCATGGAAGGAATTTTCTGAGGAGTCCTCATCAGGTCCGGATGCGGTGATCTATATGAGTAAGCTCAATTCGAGTGTTCTTAAACCATATTTGAGCAAGCAACCATGTGTCGACCCTCATTGGGCGTTCACTACCCCTCACTATTATTTCCCTGTGGACAATTCTGACAGCGACGCATATGCATACTACCCACCCCCTTGCGAAGAAGGTCCGTCGCAAACATTCTTGATCCTTGTATATTCTCACTCCTCCTTGTATAGATTTTCCTTCCTTTATTTCCATTCCTCCCCCGTGATTTGCATCACTCGCCCTAGTTCTGTATCGTTTTCATTTTGTAGCTACACTTAGGATAACTAGATCCTATATATGGGGGTGAGTGACCCGAGTTGCTCAGTCTCTTCTTTTTACTGTCTTTTTGTATATTCTTTCCCACTCTCATAGGTCCCCTAATCTTCTGTTCTCTCCAATACTTAGGTTGACCAAAGCCTAAGTATAGAGGGGTCGATGCCCGTTGTGTTTTCTCCAATGCTCTTATAGTCTTATTCTCTTCTATTCTTTTCACCTACTTATGCTTACTACGAGCTATGACTTTTTATCATCTAGTGCCATGAGGACATAACACATGTTAAGTATAGGGGGGGTTCTATATATTACAAATATCCTTTACATATAACTCGTTCTTAGACTTGTTTGTAAATAAAATAAGGGGTTATGGGTAAATTATTGTAAATTAAGGGGTATAATAAAAAAAATAACAAAAAAACCTTTTTCATAAACTAAGAAATATCCTTTTCTAAAAAATATTTTCAAAAAAACATTTTCTCTTTAAAAAAAATCTTTTCAAAAAAAATCTTATTTTACTTCCTTTTTTTAAGAGAGACCTTTTCAAAAAAATAAAAAACATAAAATCTTTTTCAAAAAAATGTCTTCTTCTTTTTCCATGCTTTGAAAAAAACTTTTCAAAAAATATACTTCTTATTTTAATTAAAAAAAGACTTTTCAAAAAAAATAAAAAATCACAAAAAACCTAACTAATGAGTTGGTTTAGTCCCCAACATTTACACATTCACACAAGACTAGTGAAGTTCAAGAACACTTGGTTTATGAGGTCTTGAGATTTGAGTTAACCAACCTTCATCATTAGGGTCTTTGACTTAATTATTCACATTTCTCTAATTTGAAAGATTTGTTTGCTATATTGCACGCTTAATCTCTACTTTAAGAATATGATCAACACCTCACATACACGACTACAATTATGATGAGACGAGTTGAAATTTCACTTGAGGAACTGGGATGAGGGATTCGAGTTTGGATATAATTTTATGATGCTCGAGGATGGGATAAAATCAATGAAGGTTTCATGAAACTTGAGTATCAGCCCCTTTAGCCAGTATGAGAACATGGTTCTTGTACTATCTCTTGTCATTTACCTACGAGCCAGGGTGTGATGAAATCTAAAAATTGTTGATCAGTGTGCGCCAACTTAGCAAAAGCAGTGGAGCTAGCCAAAAGCAAAGAAAGAAAGAAAGAAATGTTGAAAGAAACCATTTCAAAATGTGCACTTGTACCACCGTTATTAGGACCAGGAGTTAGGCTAGAATCCAAAAAGGGCTTTCCATCGTAAATGCTACAAGTATGGGTGTAGAAGGTACGATAGATACTAAAAAAAAGCACACCCCGATGTATTCCCAGGAAAATAAGTGCATGCAACTCTGAATTCTCTTGACAGACACACTGATCAATAACTAAGAATACACGTGTTGACTTAATAAGGAACTTGAGAGGATCATTGTTCCAATGAGAGGGAGAGAAGAAATGACACAATCTTATGCCCTCCATCAATTGGCCTTCCATCTACGCTTTTAAGTCTGAAAACTAAAGAGACGGTGGATTGGATGCAAGAAATGGTTTATTCCCTAGTGTTGAGGGTCAGGTTCTTAAAAGAGTTTCTTGGACTGGAACCTTGGGTGACGTTGCAACTCTACTCTTGTTACCGCAATCCACCCTTAATGTCATATCCCTATTATATATGTACATAGAGAGAGTATGATGATTAGGTAAATTGAATACCTTCTGACTAGAGCTTGGTTCATCTTAGAATTTTAATTTCTCTAAAATAGAGAGTTCTTGAACGGATCAAGTCTTGTATTCACATGCACAATCAGGGGTTAATCCAACTTATTCATTATCTATTTGCTCGAGGACTAGCAATTTTTAAGTATAGAGGGTGATGAATTCGCGATTCATCACCTCAATCTACTGATCTTAGAAAAATCTCTGAGCAAAATCTCAAATAAATGTACCTAATATCAATAAATTAATAGAATGGCCCTTGTAAATAAATTACACTAATTATTATATATTATATTGTACAAAATAAATTAATAATAAAAGCCGTAAAATAAACAAATTTTCACCTGTAAATAGCCAAAAATTTCCACATTTTTAGTAATTTCATTTCAACTCCTTTTCGGCTAATTCTTTCTCTAACTTATTTATAAAAATGTATATAAAAATACAAAAATATAAAGTAAATTTCGTCGCAAATAAGTACTCCTAGATCTTAAAGAACTTTCTGATCAAATTCATGTTTCGAACGAACATCGAATTCACCAAACTCACTTTTAAAGTTTAAGTTAGAAAATTATCTATCTATTGAAAGTGGTTTCATTAAAATCGGAGTGCGTTTACAAAATTTAACTTTTGGGACCCAGTTGTATATTGTATATAATGTTATAAAATTGACTTCAATAATTTTTTATACAAATATAATATTTTTTATTTATTTATCTTTCTATTAATTTCTTTAGTTTATATTTTTAATAAATTACATAATTAAAAATATCAAAAAATATATTATCATTATAATAAGGTAAAGTGACTTTGTATATAATGTACATGTTTTTCTTTTCTCATTTTTTATTTACTCGTTCTCATTTCTTTAAAAACTCCAAAAAATCATTTTTTATTTTATTTATAATATTTATTTTATTTTGTAAATATCTTTTTATTAAAAATACAGAAAATTAAAATTAGTAAAAAAATGTGTATATATTATTTGTTGCATTTTATTTTGTTGATGTTTATGTAAATTTTCCAATTCATTTCTTTTTTTATTTTCTCTCTTTTTAGTATCCTACTTCATTTTACTTTATTTTCTTTTATTTATTTTTCATTCCCTATAATAACTCATATTCAACTACAATTTCTTTCCTAACCTTACGTTCAACTCCTTAATCTCCACCTTCATTTTTCTCACCTCCCCATTCTTGTTCTTTTTATCCATCTCCTCTTCTTCATTTTCCCCTGCTTCGCCATTCTACGAGAGAGAGGTTCGAGCGTCGTTTTAAGCTGTGAGGTGACAACTCCTCCTTAGACATTGAGCGACGGTGACTTGCAGCTGAAATCCGTGGTTAGTCTCCGTGAAGTGAGCTTCCCGTCAAGCTCGCATAGCTTCTCCGATTTTTTCGCCAAATCGGATCGAGGCCACGACTGGAGTCCAATGTAGCTGCTCCGCAAATCCGACGAACCACAAGTAAATTCTCTATCTCAACCTTGTCACTTTTATCTAACGTTTATTTTTGTGTCTTGTTCATCTTCATTCCTTTTCACCACCAAATCATTTTTATATCACACCACCACATTATCATCCTCATTCATTCCCATCATCACCACAAATCACTAACATTTTCACAATCACCATAAAATCGCCCATTGTTCATCTTCCTTGTTTTGTTTGTTCCCCAATTTAAAAATCACAACAGCAAAACAAAAAAACCAAAAAATAACAAACAGGAGAAGCAGCATGCGGCACTGCTCGCTGCTCCCCCTACCGGTCCTCCTCGTCGCTCGCATCCAACGCCACCAACCACCGCCAACTGCGTACACGACCCCCCTTCGATCACCGGCCACCCGCAACCTCCTGTACTCCTGATCGCTTGCCGCCAGCTGCACCAACTTCCTGTGCGTGCCTCCTCACATGAGCCCTCCAGCCTCCTCCCGCTGCCCCTTCGCTCGCGTTGCAACTGCCCTCCAGGCCTCCACATATAGTTGTGCCAGCGTCGTCAATGCCACCAGCATCCCTTGCGTGATGTCCAACCTCCAACCGCAGCCCCTTCTCCAGCTCCACCTTGCGCCACCCCTGACCGTGCCCCCCTCCAGGCGGCTGCAGCAACTATCAATCACGTCCATCCTCGCACAACCACCCCTCGAAGACCTCCTTCCAGCCCTAACCACCCAATATCAAAGAAGAAGGTCTTTTTCTTATTTCATTTTTTATTTTGTAAAAATTATAAATCTTGTCCCACAAGTTTCATTATTTCCAAAAGTGCTCCTATGCACATTGTGTTCTGCTCATGTTAAATCCCCATATTGCATAAATACATCTACATTTGCATTTTAATTTGGACATCCATATTGCATTGTTTATTTAATTAAAAAATAACATATTGTTGAATAAGTAATTTTTTATCTTTTAGCTATTTATTTAGAATTTTGTGAGAATTGGTGAATTAACTAAAATTATTTTTGTGAAAAATTGCTTAGTTTACCTACTTTGTGATCTAAAAATGGTCTTTAAATAACGCTTGCTTTAAGAATTACGTAAAAAACATAATGATGCCTTGAAATTGTTTTAATTAATATCCAAAATTTCATCAAAATTGGATTGTCCTGTGCCTTAAATAAATTAGTGATCAATTTTGATAATTCATTTTTAATTAAATTCACACACATTTTTTTACAAAATTCCAACTCTCCTGGATTGCATATATAAAATATTTTTGAGATAATTCGCTCTCTGGATAAATTGATAATATGGATTTATTAGGAATTAAATACTCACAATCACTCCGTTTTCATTAAAAGAATTCATAAAAACTCATATTTTGTTAAAAATTCCAAAAAAAATTACGGGAGCCTAATTTCATCGTGTTTACATTCCAATAAAATTTTCATCATTTTTGCATTCCGTTTAAGTAAAAAATTGCATGAAAATCCATAAAAATGTACATTTTTTATTGTTTCACTTTAACCCTTAAATCCAAAAAATGTGTTTTACATTCATCACTGAATTATGTTTTTTGAAAAAATATAATTTGATTAAATTGAATTAATTTCACATTAAAATTAATTTATCTAAGTTGAGTGTTTTCTAATTAACTTAATTCAACCGCATTTTGCATTCATGTTCATTTTTCATAAAAAATTTAAAAAAATGCCATTTGAAAAACCTAGAGCTAAGTAATCTGAATTGACCCAAAGTTGTTCCTTTGATTTCCTATGTTTGACCCTAAACTTGGTCATGATATGAATTAAAAATCGAGTCTTCTTCACAGAGATATTTGATTCGGTTCTGTATAATTGGTTGAGTGTCATGCTACAATGAGTACCGATTAGTATACCCACTTAGGCCGAATTATCAAGCACCCGTGGCCGTTAGCCACCGTCAGGAGGCATTTTGGATGGAGATCGGTCGAGATCTGTCCGATCTAAGTTCAACTGACCCCCTTTCTTGAGAGTTCCTCCACCGTTGTTTTCTACAGTAGGATCAGGAATAAGGATGCCCCGATTCGCATCCACTTCATCCAATTTACCCCAATTGCCAACCGTCGATCTAGATCTGAAGCAGCCATTCGTAGGCACCAGATCAACATGTGAGTAGCGCAAGCCTTAGTGAATAACTACCCTTCAACTCCTCCATTCATTTAATGTTGTAAATAAGTGCATGTATAAAATACGTGTCAGTGTATAGTGGATTGATTGTTTACATAGTTACCCTTGCCTATTTTTATATTCATGCTTTTGTCCTTTTTGAACTATGTCACATGATCTGCACGTGCTTATTTTGTGAATATTGCAATAAACATCCTCTATTTGTTCGTTATTGTTTAACTCGTAGATAATTTCAATCCCGTTGAAGTCCATCCCAGCGTGACTCACATGTGCTGGCATGCACTTTTTTGTTAAAATTGCAGCATCGCCCTTTACTTTCTTATTTGGTTATTCATTTAATCTTGTAAATAAAGTTGCTTTTATTTTGGTCCTTGTGTTTCTAGAATTATTATTTGCTTGTTATTCTTGCTTAATAATTCGTTGATTGTCTTTAAAAATTCCACAAAAATTCCTATAATTTCTTGCTAGTAATATCTGCCACCCCTGACTTTTACTTAAAAAATAATTTGTTTTATTATTTTTGAAAATTCAAAAACCACATAAAATGTCCTGTTTATAGTATATAATTAATAAAAATTCAAAAAGTGTTTGAAAATTCAATAAATTTTTTATGTGTTTTAAGTTGTTTGATATATTTTACACATTTTATTTTAAAATTCTTTATAAAAACAAAAAATACAATATACATAAAACACTAAAAAATGATATAAAATAATTGAAAAATAAAAATATATAAAATATCTTTTAATAAAACTTGAAAAATCTTCGTCCTATTTGTGCATATTTACATTTTTTATTTTCTATCTTTAAAAATTCAAAAACATTGTATTTATTTTCTGATTTGTTTATTCCATATTTTTAAATTGATTCAAAAATCTTAAAAAACAAAAAATCTTTTAAAAAATCATAAAAATATTAAAAAATGATCAAAAACACAAAAATAATTTTATGTATTTTTTTGGATATTTTACTACATTTCAATGGTTGTGCATTTTCTTTTATATTGTTTCTATTGTATTTTGGTCCAGAAATTAAAATATAAAAATGTGCAAAATAAAAAATCACTAAAAAGTTCAAAATTAGAAATATAAAAAATATATAAATTAAATTTTTCATAAAAATTCAAAAAATTTAAAAATCATAAAAACACCAAAATAAGAAAAAGAAAAAGACTTGTTTAATTTTCTGAACTAATAACTCTCGAGAATTGTAGCCTTCCTAAGTCTGATCATCTACGCTATACAAGTAAGTAAATAACTTTCTTCTTCTCTTTTTATTTTCTCTCTTGGGCATCTCTTTTGCTTGATTTGAATTTATTAATAAAAAATAATTTTTATTTGACTTGGGATTTTTCGGATCACGATGACACTTTAGTTATTAAATAAAATCCTTGAAAATCTCTATCTCAACACATTGCCTTTAGATTTAAAGCATGTGGTTTATCTTTCTGAGATCAGTTCGATCTACCTTTAAACTAGTTTCAACAAGTAGTTGTATGTCGACCATGATCATGGTTTCTCTTTCTCAAACACTGGTGTCATTGAGTGTAATCTCGACGTCGGTATACAGATTATAGATTCCACCATCCCTTGTTCCCTCAAAAAGAGTCTTTGAGTCCCTGCTTGGCTCTCGCGAGTATCCATTTTTGCCTTATTTATCTATTTATTTATTCTATCCTTATTCTTATGTATTTGTTGGCAAATTTACCTTTCTCATACGTCTAGTTTACTCTTACGATGACCTCATCCTAAGTATATGGGGAAATCTGTCTTGATTTCTTTCATTCTTTCACTTAATATATTGCATAAAAATAATTCTTTATACTTGATTATTCAAAGTTTAAGTATATGGGGGTTATTGCCCTATTTCTACATTTGATTTAGTATTATTTGTGAACAATCTCTCTTGTATATATGCTAACCAAAGCCTAAGTATAAGGGGGGTTGTCACATCAATTTCTTATTCTTTCACCTTATCTACACTTAATACGAGTTATGTCTTCTTGTTTTTCAATCTATGAAAAAAATGGCACATAATAAGTATAAGGCGGTGTAGTATATACTAAGTATATTCTTTACCCATAACTCGTACTTTTGCTCTATGTACAAAAGAAACGTAATAAAAATCATACTCATCAGTTTTCTTAATAGAACCCAGTTTTGACAAATCTATAATCTGTGCACATGGGATGGGAAAAGAATAAAAGACTAGATTATGTATATTTAAGGGAATTCTTGTGGTTTTGCAGTAAGGAGAATGAGGTCAAGAAGGGAAAGAAGTGGTGCAACCACACAAGAAAGTCATTTTATCTCTATCTCTCCAATGATAAGATGCGGTGGATCGCGACATGTTAAAGAGGAAAGCAATGTTATCATCAACGATAGAGGCCTTCAAGGTGGATAGGTATATACAATAAAGAGGGGGTGCACATGAAATGTTGGGATGACAACACAATCACTAGTGTTTTGAGACCACAATGGAATAGGGAAGTGGCACCATCGACAAAGATTGGCACCGTCGACAAAGATTTTGTGTGTGGGGTGGGGGGGGGGGGGAGGGGGTGCGCCTTGCTTCTACCGTGTACCACGAAGGATCGAACAACAATGGCCTTCATGTGTTTCGACATGGGTCTCGAGCGATGGGGAGAACAATGGTTTAGAGAGAAAAAGAAAAATATTTGATGTGATATGAATGTGTACATTGAATAGGAGAGAGAGTAATCACCTAACGTGAACAATCATGTGCATGCCAATGACCAATGGGATATCCACGTGCTTCTAAGACACAATAACTACAATATCGTGGAAATCACCATTATTAGGTTACCTTGAGGTAAACTGGCTATTCATGATGTACCACTCATTTGATTATTGTTTATCCTCAATCCTACCCGTACATTCGTGTATTGTAATTAGTTGTAAGGATCCCATGGTTTTTGTTATAATACTTTTTAAATCATGTTCAAATAAAAAGTTAACATCACAATATATTATAATCATAAAAATAATAAAAAAATATAACAAATAATCGATGAGACTTGATAATTATATTTATCATTCAAACCCTTTTAACTATCCCAACCTCTATTATCAAGAGAAAAGTTACCCATCTGTATAACCCTCGGAGGGAAACTCAAATATGTTACCAATCGTTAGGGTTGGACATCGGACCGGGTCGGGTCGGATTTGAGTAGGCCTGACCCAAGCCTGTTTAAGTATATGGGCTAATGGGTCAAGCCTAGGCCCATCTTATTTTCAAATTCCAAGGCAAGCCCAAATCCGACCCAAATAGAATGGGTCTGGTTCGGGTCGAGCTGGCTCAATTTAATGTGTACACAAATATTATGTGTTCCGTACTTGCATTTGTTTGGTTGTTTCTTATGCATGTGTGCATGTTTAAGGCTTTAAGTACGCTAACTAATTTGTGATTCTGACATTAGTTGTATGTTGGAAATATACATGTGATAAAAATATGACGATTTAAACCACCATTCAATTCACTATTACATATTATATTGTACATGCGGACATTAAGACCCAATATAGATTGGTTACTTACAGTTTTACATGCTCTAACACTTGAGGATGCAGATTGCATTCTTGCGTATTAATGTTAATCTTGCATATTAATGTAATAATATCCTCAATTAACGCTAATAGTATACTTATTAATGGATCTAAGCATTTATTCTACACTCGAAATAATGATATGAAAGTCATAACATGGCATTTGAAACGAACATAATATACCAGATATAATTATATAGTATAGGTCGAGCTATCACGCTTGCAGGTTTGAACCTTCTTAGACCTGACCTTGGACCAATAACAAATACTGGCTCATTTTGAGACTCACAAACCCACTAATTAAATTTTAAATTTGAGTTTGAATCGAATATGCCCAACCCTAAACTCTGCCCAGCCACCCCTTTAATATATCAAAATTTGTCGTGGGCACCACGCCTAATTTTGAGGTAGACATGGTCATACATGCGTGGAAAAAAAATACAAAACACTTCATTACAGAAGGAGACAACGACGTTTGTCAATCGCACATCCGATCAGATCAACACCAAAAATTTCTGTCTCCCCTCGTTTCTGTTTCTTCGGATCTCTCTCCATCGGAAATGACGGGATACCCTCCTCCGGGATCGGGCTACCCATACGGGCAGCAGCCCTACGGGGCTTCCCCGTACGGCGCGCCTCCCACCTCCGATAAGCCTTCGAAGGAAAAGCAGGGCGGCGGTTCCTCCGCCTCCGCCCCTCCGAACACCTACGGTTCCTCCACTGCTCCTCCCTACGGTTCCTACGGATCCGCTCCTCCACATGGCTCCTCCCCCTCCTACGGCGCGCCGCCGCAACCTTCCGCCCCCTACGCCGTAGGCGGCTCCGCAGGGTACGGCTACCAGCAGCCCCCGTATGGATCTTTCAGCCCTTTCGCGTCGCTGACGCCGTCCGTGTTCCCGCCTGGTACGGACCCGAACGTGATCGCTTGCTTTCAGGCGGCGGATCGGGACGGGAGCGGCTTCATCGACGATAAGGAGCTGCAGGGTGCTCTGTCCTCTTATAACCAGACCTTCAGCATCAGGACCGTCCACCTCCTTATGTACCTCTTCACTAATTCCAACGTACGCAAGATTGGTGAGCAACTGCAGCACCCTTCTCCTCACTCATTTGTGGTTTCAACTATCTGATTTATCTAATTGCATGTAACCCATTCGTGCAACTATGAAACCTAGAAATCTATCACTTGTGAGATCGAAGTAAGTGCACGAGATAGGAGTAAACATAGAAATGTTTTTGAGTGCCTTGATTTTTGCTCTTGTTGCTTTTGGTTTCTGTTGAGATTTTCAGTTTTTGACAAACCCGTGTTGATTGAGCCGGACATTGACTCACACACACCTACACACACATGGTCTTGTTCGTCTGCGCATGACGAAACAACTGCTTACACACCAAGTTTAGACTGAGATGACCTTTTGCCACCTTATTAGGTCAAGCTGAGTGTAAAGTGGAGTTCAGATTGATTCAAGACTTAAGAATATTATATATGATTTGAAGTGTTTTACTTAGATATGTTAATTTGATTTATGAACACAACTTATGGGCTTTCAAAAAAAAACACAACTTATGGTACTCGAGGTAATAAATCACATGACATGGTGGATTAGGTGGATTAAGTGCAAGACCGAGATTAGTCGATAGGATCCTTTCCAATCTGTGCTTCAGATTTAAACCTATCCTGAAAAATGCATGCAATGCAGGCTATTTTTGTTCTTTAAAAGAATGCAGGATGTTTTTCTGAAGTGATTTTTTTATTTTTTAAATTTTCGTGAGGGTACTAAGGATTTTTTTTTACTTTTAATGGATTTTAGAAGAGTTTCGCAAATTTTATGGCTTTTGAGGATTTGCACCTTTTTAAATTTCAATCCTCATTTGCCTACGCTTACATTGGTCTTGGGTCAAACTGGGAAGACAGGAAGATCACATTCAGTTGTATCGGCCCAGCATATCTGTCGGCATATCCAATCTCTTCTATAAGGGCAATTGTTCATCTTCATGTTATTGAAATTGGAGTTTTGATTGCACTAATCTTAGGATGTAAAAACTGCCTATTTAAACCTTGGTGTGACCATGTTAAACATTTATTCTAATTTTGTTTTTGTGCTTGTTGAGAGATATGCATATGCTATGTTTTTTAATCTGTGTTTTTAAACGCATACCATTAGACAGAGGCATCACGATGGACAATTTGCATCTGGGAATTTTTTATTAGTGCTTACTAGCAAAATCACAGGGATATGTTATTTGAGATCAAATAAATCTGCAATTTCCTTGTGCTAATGCATCAACTGAGATGGTGTTTCTTTTGCTTAAATCTAATGTTGACACCAAACTGATGTAATCTTTAGATCAGGCCGGCTTTATGTAGAGAATGCATCCATTCTGGTTTTTTTATTGGATTATTGTGAGGGTGATTTGTAAGGCTTGTACTTTTTGTATTACTCAAGCTTTTGCACTATCATTTTGGATGACCTTCAACCTCCAATGGTCATTGTTTCCGGATGACATGGACATTAATCTCTGATGTTTGTTGTTAATAGTGGCACCTTTACGATTGTATGAAGGTAGTATACTTATTTTGATTTGCTTTCAGTTGAACTCAACTTGTGTTACTTTTTTGTAGGTGTGTGCTAATGGCTTCCATGTTGCGAGGTGGTTTTAGCCTTCTCGTGGTGTCTCTGAAGGAAGTAAATAAAAGTTTATTTACCACGTATCACAGAAAACATATAATATTTAACAAACTTTTTGCCAAAATAATGTTAATTCATCGTATGAACTAGAAAATGTAGCACAATAATTTGTACATTTAGAAATTATAAATTCTAAGGAAATAGTTTTCCAAATAATTTCTGATATTCACAATGAGTAAAAGAGATAGATCGGTGTTACCTATAAACAGAGACACCCGAATCAAGTCCGATATGCAGAGTCTCTCGTGGGCATGGAAATGAATTACGCAGCTTCCCGCGAACCCGGACGTCAACCAGCGTAAGGAGAAGTGGCTTGCGAGAGATGGAGACTCTCAAGACTCTTCTATATCTCAAGGTACACTAGATAAAAATGGCATCCCTGGCGATCAGGAACACGACTCGGACCCCAAATGTCTAAGTGTAGGAGCTCTAATAGCTGAGAATTTCTTCGACTCTGACAGGATGGAAAAGAGGAATGGTGATGCTTCTCAAGATGGCATGCCTCACACTAGAAAGAGGACCCCATAGAGATATGAGGGAGAATATGTAGAGGAAGGTGCTCAAAATGAAGGTGCCACAGATATGGTCCAGTAGGTATAGTAAAAACACCATCATGAGGTTGAACCAGTTTGTAAAGCCCCCGTTGCTCACAACCGCATCCAATCACCCTACCCATGATTATGTCCTGAAATACAAGAGACGAAGGGTAAAAAATGACACGACAATGCAAATCGCTTAGTAATTTGACTAATGGAAATAAATTCATATAAAAATCAAGAGTATATATATAAAAATCAAGAGTATATAAAACATTCTGAAGGCGCATAAACGACATCAAATGTACCTCCCCCTATCTTGTAACTGGTGACTGGTCGCCATTAGCAATGATAACCATCTGCCAGGTGGTATGGTCCTGTAGGACCTGAACTACGCTTTATCTCCACACAAGTGGTGTGAAGCACCAGAGTCCATAATCCACATTGTCATGTCTGCACCGGTACTACCAGTAAATGCATAGGCGATACCTGAGGAGCTCGAAGAGGCTCTGGCTGCGATTGCGGTATCTGTAGTGATGGTGCCAGTAGTAGAACTCATGATCTCTCGAATACGAGAGACAATATCATCTGGGCGAGGATCAACCTGCGAAGCTGTAGTCTCTGAAGGTGCAATCTGTTCAGCTACACCAGAAACATGATATCCATTCTTCTGGTAGCATGTATCATCTGCATGTCCAGGCCTATGACAGTAAGTACATGGGCCACGCTGGCGTCCCTCGCCTCTGCCACGTGGGGTGCTTACTCTTGACTGGATCGTCCCTCCTCGGCCACGAGAGGTGGCCATCATTGAAGAGGGTGGAGAAGCGGTTGTAGAAGGTATGATAATCTGGTTAAGATGGTTATAGACCTCCTTTATGGGGGGTATGGTAGCTCCGGTAAGAAGTTGGGTATGCGCGATATCATACTATGTATCAAGTCCAACCATGAAGACTCCAACTATCGCGGAGTTCCTATACATCTTCTGTTGCTCAGTAGATATCGTAATAGGCATGTAGCTATGTAGCTTTTCGAACATGCCACGGAGCGAAGAGTAGTACACGTGTAGAGGATAACCATTCTACTTGGCAATGTAGATATTGAACTGTAGCTGAAAAATCTTGGCCTCATTCTTCACATGAGCATAGGTGGATGCCAAAGTATCCCACATCACCTTGACGGTGGGTTGATTCTGATTATCATTGGCTATTTCTGTAGTGGGGGTCCCACAAAACCAAACACGCGCGTACGCGGCATCTTGCTTCCAAGAAGCATTTGCCTAATTCTTATCGTTGGATCTGGATCTGTCAAGATATGCTCCTTGTTGCACTGCATAAGGATGAGGAACTGCATGGATCACAAGTCATAGTTGGTCACATCCATCTTAACAATGGGAGTCGGACCCTTGAAGGCTCCGGACGAAAAAAGATCAACCTTGTTCTTTGACATGACGGAAAAACATCTGGCCAACGGAACTCAACCGAGGAGTAGACCGATATGAACAAGTCTACACGATCATACAGAGGATTAGTTGTACGTGTAGACTCGTACAAACATCCTCATAAATCTTCACTGCTCGCTCGGGTCGAAAAATATGATTTTTAGGTATGAAATCGTCTTCTCTCGTCAAAATCAGAGCAAAACAAACAGGAAATCAAGCCGTAGGGATGCACAGAGGGGCACGGGGCCGACAATGACCCGAGATGGCCGACGGACCTAGACGGTCTGGAACAGCAGCCTCGTCGGGGGGCCGAGCAGCTTGGGCGGTTGGGAGCAGGCCGGAGTGCTCCGATACCATGTAGGGTTAGGGTGGGATATGGGAACTTCGATCTAGGACCGTCGCTCCGATACCATGTAGAAGGGAAATAATGGATTGCACTAACGAGAGGCCCTCGGGTTCTCTTATATAGGAGAGGAACCTATTGGGCAAATTACATGACGAAGATAAAAGAAATAGAAAATAAGAAAAATAATACTAAAGATAACAAATATCTCAACATCAATAAATCTGCAGATTGGTGCCGGAGATGACGAGATTGTTGAGACATGTGATTGGTAGAGGTGAATTGTTTCACTTCTGGTTGGATGGGTAGACATATGCATACCCTCTTGCTGATTGCTTTCCTCATCTCTTCGTGTAGACAAGTGACCGGGATCAAGGGTTTTTTCAGCTGCAAATGGGATTCGTCAGTGATGTCCCTTGCTTCTCTCCTATTTGTGGGGAAAACAGATGCACCGGTAGTGATGAAGTTCACATATAATTACAGATTCTGTCTAGGCTACAAACAAGGGGATATCTCTATTCTCATCCTTCATTATGCATTTGACTCGATATTATTCATTGTGGGTTGGAGTGGATCATGCGAAAGAGCTATCATGCATTATGGATATTTTGGTGACATTTCCAGTCTCCCGAACCTGGGGCTTCTGTAGATTGGAGGTACGATTCATGCCTCGGACTGGCGGCCCATGATGGATAAGATTAAGGGCCTGTTTGGTTGCCAGGGTACACCGGGATACCCTGGCATACCCCTAGTTCCAACCCTGCATTCTTGAGTTGGGATTACTTGTACTGATCTGACAATTTCTTTGGTATAACATTTTTAACCATGCACAAATAAAATTATTAACATAAAAAACATATTATAAACATTAAAAAAGTTAATATAACACATAATCAATGTCACATCACATCCCAATTATCATTTCAAACCTCCCAACATCCCAAACAAGTACTATTCACAGGAGGATACCCCAACCCAACCCAGTAACCAAACAACGAGGAAATTAGCTACCTAGAAGGTTGTGGTTCTCTCCAAAGGTGGAAATGCAGAGATCATTGGGTTTGGACGAATGGCTCCTTCTATGTCAGAAAGCATACAAGATCTTCTCAGCATCACAGGAGGTGGTGTATGACGGCTTGAGACGAGACTACAATTTGATCTGGAAGACCAGGATGCCGTGCAGGATTAAGGTCTTTCTTTGGCTCCTGAGGCATGGTCATTTACTTACAAAGAAGTACAGACATGATTGTTTGGATCGGGGATCTTGTTTGCCCGAGGTGCTGTCAGTGCTGAGAATCTGGTCATCTTTTCTTTGAATGCACCCATTCGATAAGCTTCTGGACGTGCACTGGTATTCTGTGGTTGAGGACGGTTTGCTTTTTGGAACTCGATCAAGACCTACTGTGTCAACTCTCAGGACTGTACGGTGCCATTTGCACATCTTTGGGCACCTTGGTGTGCTAGGAATGATCTCGTCTTTCACGGTCGGTCATTTTATTCTGCAAGGTCATGCATCGCTCTTGGTCCACTATTATATAATTCAAGGTTTTGTTGGTCCATCTTGGGACTCACCCTCATCTTTCTTTTAAAAAAATCATGGACCGACATTAGCTTCCCGTTTCTATTGACAAAGTATTCAAGGAATCCAGAAAGGGTAATTAAATTGGCATGTCGCAATTTTTATGTAATCCTGGCAGCTGATAGTATTTCCTATGTATACTAATGACTTTTCTTTGGGTTTGTTTTGATAGTGCCGTTGGTTATAGATAAGTATTTTTCATGGCTTCTTCCCTCCATAGTAAACACTATTTTCTTACGCTTAAGAGAATTCTAATTGGCGATCTGACATCTTTCTTTCCCACTTACAGGGCCAAAAGAATTTGCTGCTCTTTTCTACAGTCTTCAGAATTGGAGGGTACAACCCATTTTTTTTGCTTTTTATCTATTGCTTTCTGCTTACTGGACTTCGTTCTGAACTAGATTCTACGGTAAAATTTGCTGTTTGTCAAGTTTGTAAGTAAACTTATTGTTCCATCATCAGGCGACATTCGAGCGCTTTGACCGTGATAGGAGTGGAAAGATAGATGCGAATGAATTGCGAGAAGCCCTCCTAAGCCTTGGATTTTCTGTTTCCCCTCCAGTACTTGACTTGCTCATAAGCAAGTTCGACAAGACTGGTGGCAAAGCGAAGGCTGTTGAGTACGATAATTTTATCGAGTAAGACTCACTTGATAGTGTCACCAATCTAGAAATCTTCCAACAACTGTATATGTATGATCATAATTCTAACTCTTTCCTTTCCTTTTTTTTGTTCCCGATACAGGTGTTGTCTCACTGTCAAGGTAATGTAGAAATAGCCTTGTGCATAAGCTACTTATTATTGTGTATTGTGATGAAATATAAGCAAACTTGATTTCTTCTGACTACAGGGACTTACTGAGAAGTTCAAGGAGAGGGATACTGCATATATGGGATCTGCGACTTTCACCTATGAGGCATTCATGCTTACCGTTTTACCCTTCCTTGTTGCGTAGATGATGCAACACTGGCTTTCTGTTGATGGAGACTGGAGAGGTCTCTTTATGCACATCTCGTTGTTATTTTATGTTTCTGCTACTTTTCCCTCTTCAAGTTTCCTTTCTTGTTTTAGACCATAGTATTACCTTCTATACTTTCTGTGATGGTGCATGCTTTGTGGTATTGTATTATCTATGCATTCAGTTATTGAATATCATTGAGCTATATCACCTGCAGTTTGAACAAAATACAACTCTCTTCATACATCTGGGCTTTCACTAGCTGATTGACCCGTTCATTGATGCGGGACAAAGTATTTCTCAACTGAGATTATTATTAATAATAAAATTATTTTTATTAGTAAGCTGATTTATATAAGCTGTGAAATTCGTAGAACTGTAAATTCATGTTTTTGTCCAATGCTAATAATAAACTTCATGTACCGAACTTTGCGTCATCCCAGAACTACTATTATTCTGCAACATTAACTTATGATTCAAATCCAACTTAATATCTTTTTTATTAGAGAGTAGATATTATCTAATATTATCCACCAATTGTAAGTAAAATAGACCGATGTTATGCATTATTTGTATGGATGATATTTGAACATATCTTCCTCCGCTGGTATATGCATTCGTTAAATAGAGGACATATATGTTATTTTTTAATATTTGATGAATATAAATGTAACTATGAATACTTAATTTCATCATTTGACGAATATGAATACAAATTTAATATCCTTTGTGATGAAAATAACATCAATTGGTATGTTCACATTTTATGATATTCATTTTTAGGATATTATATATATATATAAAGAGAGAGAGGAGTGATCTTACGAGAGCAAAAAGTTGTGAGAGCATGTGAGGGATGGTTTTGGATCACATGATTCACCAGGAGAGAGAAGATCAGGAGAGAGAAAACAGAATCATGTGGTTCAAAATCATTCCTCTCATTCTCTCGCAACTTTTTGCTCTCATAGGATCACTCTATATATATATAGAGAGAGAGAGAGAGAGAGAGAGGAGTGATTCTATGAGAGTTAAAACCTGTGAGAGCATTCATTCTTAACCATATGATCCAACCAAGAGAGAGAAGATCATGAGAGAAAATAGAATCATGTGGTTCAGAATGCATGCTCTCATGCTCTTACATTTTTTTGCTCTCATAGGATCACTCCTCTCTCTCTCTCTCTATTTTGGTCTATTTTGGTCAAAAACCTATTTTGGTCTTTATACAATATCTATATATAGTATCTCATCGTCACAATTATCTCCATTAATTTGTCTCATTAATTACTTATGGCAAAATTAGAAACCGTAAATATTCTATATGCATAGACGTCATTTTGGTATGGTGATGGCGGTGAGTGGGAGAAAAAGGAGGACGAGGTCCGCAACGATGTTGGATCATGTATGTCGACAATGGTGAGTGGCAACGTCGGATCGTGTATGTCAATGGTGGTTATTGTTGGCCCTCGTCTCGTTGGACTCGCGGTCTATATAACGATCCAATACAATATTGGATTGGGTTTGATCCATATCCATATGTCATATGAGCTTCTGGACGTCAGTAAGATATGTACAGAGCATATATTCCATTTGAATTATTTTGTCAGTCACCTGATTCAAGTAAACCTTGAGAACTACAAGAGAGCTTGAAAAGTTGTCCTGAGATCAAATCTCAAATTGCATTGTCGAGTGCAAATTGGATGGTGAGCGGTGCAACTTTTTCCTGCGTAGTTTGCAATTGGTCCTCGTCTCGCTCGACTCGCGGGTCTCTTGGCGGAGGAGGGCTTCTTCATGCTCGGATGCTTCCCAATATCATGCACGACCTCATCAGAAAGGTAGTTCCCGTTGACACGGAGACACAATATTGACGTGTATTATACACTATTTGATATGTATTATATCATTTTGATGTGTATTATAGATATTTGATATGCATTTTTACGTATCATTGGGTGCGAATGACAACTGTAGTTCTTTTATGCATATTGTATATTTTGATGTGTATTACACATTTTGGATGTGTGTTATACATTTTAAATGTGTATTATACATATTTCGATTTTATTTTACTCATCAATTGAGCGTGAATGACTACTACATTTTTACAAAGAACCATACAAATTTTATTCTACAAAGATGTCAACTCTTCCATAATCAAAGTAAAAGGAATGGACTCAAAGTTCAACCTTGATGCCGACCAATGTTGATATCAAAATAATCAGTCTTCTCAAATTAGATCCTTACACAAGATGAAGCCTTATCATACATATCCTTTATGAGGTTAATGTATAGGACATGTACATGTCTCTTCTCCAAAACTCTCCGCAATATCTCCCATGGGGCAAAATCGTAAGCCTTCTCCAAATCAATAAAAATAAAATAGAGGTTCTTCCTTTTAGCTATATAAATATTCATTGTTCTCCTCGACAAGTGGATAGCTTCAATAGCTGAGCGACCTGGCATGAATCCAAATTGATTTTCTTTACTTTGGAAACTTGCCTCAACCTTCTTTCGATCACACATTCCCAAATTTTCATAGTATGGCCCATCATCTTGATACCTTTGTAATTTGAACAATTTTGGATGTCTCCTTTCTTCTTATAAAGAGGCACCACGATGCTTCTCCTTCAGTCTTTAAGCATTTTCTTACTTCACCAAATAACATTGAATAAATTTGTAAGTCAAGTCAAACCATACACACCTATAACTCTACATACTTCAATAGAAAAGTCATCAAGTCCAACACCTTTGTCAGCTCTCATAACCTTCAAAGCCTCATGTATTTCATTCCTTTGTATTTGTCTATATCTTGCACGATCAAGTAACTTTCACTACTAGCTTGATCTCCAAAAGTGTCCTCTTTATTTCCTCCCCCAATGAAAAGCTTATGGAAATATTGCTTACATCTAGTCTATATATCATTTTGAGTAACAAACATGTGTCCTTCATCCTTAATGCATCTCACTTGAGAAAGGTCTTTGATCTTTATTTCTCTTATTTTCACCAACCTGAATATATATATCTTTATGCCCCCCCCTTAAAATCGAGATTTTTGTACAAAACTTAATAAGCTTTTGACTTAGCATCACTTACAACCTTCTTTGTTTCCTTCTTTATTATTTTGTAGTTTATGATAGTTTCCTTTATTCTGTCCTTAGACATAGCTTTAAAGCACACTCGTTTGATATCGAGCTTCTCTTGCACCCTCCACTCTACCACCAAGCCTCCTTTTGGCTCGGAGCTCATGCCTTTGACTTTCCTAGCATCTCTTTGGCTACCCGTCAAATACAAGATGGAAGCGCCTCTCACATCTCGTTTGCACTTCCGTTACAATCCCAAGATAAGTCTTCTAAAACCTTCTCACTAAAGCTCGATTGCTTCAATTGAAGATTCCACCATTAAGCTCTAGTGATCTTGGAAATCCTCATTTTCTTTACCAGCCCTTTTATTTACACATCCATGACTAACAAGCGATGTTGCCTTGTCAAACTCTCATGTGATTACTTTAAAGTCTTCGCAACACAACTGATCTCTTCTCCTTAATTCAAAGTAATCTATATTTGTTATATAAGGGCCAAAAATACAATAAAAATACCATTTATTCATTCATTATTTTACGTATTTTAAAACCTTTTTTATTCTTTATTATTTAAATAAATATTGTACATAAAAGTTGTAGATAATAATGTAAATAAAAATACAAAATTGAGTGTGTACAAAAATAACATACAATGTTCATTTTATACACAAAATAAAAAGCCAAAAATCCAAATTCCTAGACCCATATCTTTTAAATAAAACTCAAAACATATCAAAATCACCTCTAATTGTATATAACTTTTCACAAGCTACTTAATGGTGGTGGTTTTTTATTTTTTGGAGTTACTATACGAAAGTTAGGTTTTTTACCCTAATTGTACATTATACCTGATTAAAATATTCATTTTATTCATCCTTCATTATTTTTACAAATTTATATTTTTGTAATTTTGTAAATATTATTTATAACACATGTTCATATTAAAACCAAAATAAAACCAAAAGTAAAATGTAAAATAAAATAAGTCTACAAATACATAGACAAAATACAAATATTATACTAGTATATAATAAAAGGGAATCCTATTCTTTTATTCTTTACTCATTTTATATTTTTATAATATTTTAAATATTATCGATATTATATTAAAAATACAAAGCCAAAATAAAACTCATTAAATACATTAAAATAAGAAGATGTACATAAAATATAAGTAAAATACCTATACGTATACTTATAAGATTTACATATCTATTTATTTAAGTGTACAAATAACATCATAAAAATAAAATAAAAATATATTTATACTCATAAAAATAAGTTATAAATATATAAAATAAAAGAAGAAAATAATAAAATAAAATATACAAAATAAAAATAAAAGAGCCAAAATATAGATGAACATACATAATACACCATTAAAAATTAAATACTAATAAATAAAGTCAAAAAATAAATAAAAATCATAACAAAATACTACATTAAACAATAAACATGTTTTATTTTATAATAAAAAATTAATAAAATCATTTATTAGGTTTAATTAATAAATCAATAATAAGTCAACTTGTTTTGTCTTGTAGTGACCTGATGTGGACCAATCACGTCAGGGCGCGAGTCAACCGACAGTCAACTCCCCCTGCTCCTGATTTGACGCAAATCAATCTTTTCCCCCATTTTCTTGCCTTTTTCTTCGCTGAACCATCGTTCAATCGACTTCGTGTCCTTCACGAAAAATAATCATGGATCATCATTGATCCACACCAGACCTATAGATCTCTTGTACATAGCCTGATCCTCATGATTTTCCCCAGACAATAAGGGTGCCACATATTGTCTATAAATAAAATCCCTCCTCCTCCATTGATTTTTTGGTCAGCTTCTTAGACCTACTACCCCGCCTCCGGCATAGCGTGAGCCCTTGTGACAGGAGGGAGCTCCTAGAGGGTCCGAGCAGGTGGAAGGAGGAGGAGGTTATACCCTGGTCGCTGTAACCGATGACCTCTGCTCCCTGGCACCCAACCAGGTATAAGAGCTGTTCTTGTTGCTTTCTAGGTAGTTTTTAATCTTGCATTTTATTTCTCTCATTCAATGTCATGTTTTAATTAAGTAATTAGGTTAGTTTAGGCTTAAGTATCCTTACTGGAGCTCTCGAGCTCGGCTGTGTTTCCATTGTTAATCGCTTTTCCCCCAACTACCTAACCGCCTCACCACCTTGCCCTCTTGTTTCCCTACGCCTAGCACCCCTCCGCTCACCCAGATCAACACTCGATCTGGAGTAGGTTGCTCCACCTCCACCACCATGCCGGATTAGCTCTGCCCAAGCCATCTACTCGTCCATTCCCACCAATAAAAGCTCCTCGAACCCGTTTTTGTGCGTGACAATGTCATTTGCAGGTCTTGGAGGCTTGAGACCCTTGTTGGGGTCAAGTTTTGTAAAAGTGCAGGTACCTGGAGCCACCACCGCTCCTCGACCTGGCGGTGATGCATCGGAGCTCCCTTGGTCGTTTTGGCTCTGCCGTTTGGTTGAGGACTCTTCCAGGCATTGTTGAAGCCCTTCTGCAACGAAGGAGGTGGCCAGAGCAGCATATCATCATCGAGCGAAGTTCGAGTCGCGCCCTGTTCGTCCATGTTCTTGCAGGGGGCTCCAGGACTGTCAGATCGAGCTCCGCGTCCAGATCTTCCTGGCACCGTTGGATCCCTGCGTGCTTCAGCCGTTGATGACCTCTAGGATTATTTAATATCCACCATCAAAGGCGAAGTGTCATCAAGCATCGCAGGCTCGACACGTGGCAGGTGAAGGCACCAGAACTATTGGAAATCGATGATATTGGGGTAATTTACATCTTTGCCCCACCTATTTTTGCATTTGTTATTCAATATTGTAAATAAATGTTAGTGTTATAAATAAATGGGGTTTTTTGTATGGAACCCCTGCATTTAGTTGTATTTATATTTTTTCCTTTGCAGTCATGTCACGTGTAGTCCCATGTGATGCGCATTTTGCATGTGTACCCTAGCAGGTTTTGTAATTGTAAAAAGTCTTTAAAAATTAAATGAATGTTTTATTATGTTGGTAAATTTGCACTTGTGCCCCTGAGGTTTATTTTTTTGCATTTTTACCCCTGTTAGGACAAATATTGTTATGTTTTTCCTCTATTTATTAAATATATCTAATATACTCCTAAAAATCTACAAAAATAGGGTTAGATGCTTCATGCCTTGTATTTTCATGTCCATATTTTACTTGACATTTTTTGCATTTAATCCATTTATTAAAAATGAAAAAGAGCACATATATTCTTTGTTTAACTTATAAAATACCAAACAAATAAAAACATCTTTAAAAAATAAAAAACAGATATAGTATATTTTAACCTATTTTAATTACAAACTAAAAATCACTAAAAATTGAAAAATAAAAGGCCTAAAAATCTAAAAACCCCAAAATCTCTTATAAAAATCTAAAAATTTCTTAAAAATCCAAAAATGTATTTTTCTATTTTACAATTTTATTTATATAAATATTTATATATTAAATTTGATTTGGATAATTTTGAAATTTATTTACTATTTTTAAATCCAACTCAATTTCGAGTAATTTATTAATCTACTTAGGATATTTTTGACTTTAAAATACATTAAAATTAGCAAAAATTACAAAAAAATTAGAAAAAATTAGAAAAAATATAAAAACCACAAAAGTATCATATTTATTGTATTTTGACTATTTTTACATATATATAGTATCTATATATATATCTTATATTGTATTTACACGTATACATATATGTATATATATTATATTTAAATGAAAAAGAAATATGAAAATTGGAAAATATAAAAAGAAATACAAAATTATAAAACAAAAAATAAAATAACAAAATATATAATTAAAAACCCACAAAATAATAATAAGAACAAGAGATAAATGCCAGATTTTTTAGCATAGTATTGTGCCTCCTTCTACCGTTTGCCCCTTGTGTTCGACCTCTATACGTACTTACACGCTATACACATTGTTGTAGAATTATAATAAATTTTAACTCCACATTTTTGAGATTTAATTGCTTAATTAATTATTGTGGGTTATCTATTGATTGGTTGAGGTTTGGTGAGCGGTCAATGCATCAATTAGATCTCTCACCTTGTGAGATTTCTAGACCCTCTATGGATCCCAATTATCAAATGGAGTCGTTGCCGGGGAGCAACATCGCTTAGTTGGAGATTATTTCATTTTGTCTTATACCTCTTATTCATTTATCCATTTATTTATTTATTTATTTAACCATTATTTGATATGAATTGTGAACTATCTGACATCCCTTCATGTTTGAATTTTTTGCAAGGGATCGTTGCATGACGGAGGACATCTTAGGAGGACTTATGCACCTGAGCAAGGCAGATCCATCCTTCAGATTACGCTGGCAAGAGAGAGCAATAAGGGAAAACAAGAAAGTTTTTGTAGACAATCTCTTTTCTTTATTTATTATGCATTATTATGTATATTTATATGAGAGAGTGACACTTGGCATGTAATAATTCGGACGCTCCCCGCTTCAACTTCTCGAGGTCCAGTGCCCGAGGGATTATTCCCTCGGGGGCCTCGACGGTTTTGACGTTTTTTTTGCTTTTTGTTTTCTTTATTTTGTGTGAATGAGCCCTAGTTTAGGAATTGCTTGCTCGATAGATTATGGTCCAAAGACCTTAATATTTTTGCTTGTACCTATAGATGTGCCTTTCGACTTAGTCAAAAGATAATTTTAGTTATTTACATTCGAACCCACATGCCGTGAGAGACATCATACAACGCTAGCAGGACACCTTGTGGCGGGCACCGAGATGTCTCCAAGAACGGACCTTAGGGTTTGATTCCAAATAATCAACATATGGTGCTTCACGATAATAGCAGTTACTACCCTAGGGTGATTTCATCGGATTGCATTTGCATATATTATAGGTTTCAATTTTGTTATACATCCTGCATGGAGAGAGATGGAAAGCACAGTAAGTCTTATGACTTTGCATGCATCATCGATTTCTGACTTGCATGGCATTTCCGCCCTTCTCCCTATGATTTTGCTCACCTAGGATGCTAAATAAAATTGGAAACTCGTTAGGCACATGCATTGAAAAATAACCAAAAAATGATAAATAAAATTTAGACTGCTAACTCTATTGGACCTCAAAATAAAAATGTAATGGATTCATTACCTTGGAGAGAGCAACCCCTCCTTGTTTGTGTATTTTATTCTTACGTACATGCTAAGGATTAGTGCCCAAAGCCCAAGCCTACCTCGGTGTGTACAACTTTTTGATGATCACCTAACTCTAAAATCAAAAAGATAAAAAGACCAAATATCGGTCTCTACTGTGTTGAGTAGGTGAACTGGGGGTTTGCTTTGTGCATTGAGTGTGCTTTGAATTCATTTGCATTTTCATCTTGTCAGTCCCATCAACGTGCCTATTTTCATCATTGAGTTTCTCTACCTCTCTTATACATACATCTCCTCATTTGCATCGAGTCGTGATATTGGGTTTTGAGCTTCACCTTCTTAGCTGGATTTTATGGCTTCTCTCCTTACCCATATCACCCACATCTAGTATGGTTCGAGGAGACCCTCTCCTTGAACTACAATTTTGACTGTGTCCACCTTCATCTCGCCCACCCTCCTCGTGCCCCTCTATGTCATCACTTCTCTTACCAAGGAATGTTGTGCTTATGGATGCATAGAGGATAATTATGTATATTGATCATTAGTCGTGCATGTTTTGAGGATGTTGAGATTGATATCCTACTTTGGTGGGTTTGACTTCTGATATGTGCATAGGACCTTATTGAGGACTTTGATGATTGCATGATTATTAGGTGTGATTATTACTTAAGGATTTTTGATCACGCACACCGGATCGAGGATGTCATTCATTATGATGACTTGATGACGATTTCATGAGCTTTGACTGATCTATTTATTTTGAGGTTCCTACCATATTGATTTAGAGATTTGATTGACTATCTTGATTTGTGCTTCATAGCAATGGTGTACGGAACCCACATGAGCATCTTCTTGATTAACCCATCCTCGATCCCTTGATTCTTTCATCCACCTGTGGCACTTAGAGGATTTCTGCGTATATTTTGTACCATCTCAGCTAGATTGATTGATTTGAGTGACGTACTGAAGGATATGATGAGATCCTTAAGCGCATCACGGAAGCGTGAGGATTGCATCGTATGCGATCGGGAGCAACTAGTCGCACTAGTTGCTCGAGGCAGCAGAAATTAAAAAATTTTCATGTGACGAAACCACATGATCCAAGAGCACTTCTCGGATCATTTCGTCTAAACCACAAACAAGTATTAGGGTTACTTCTTGAAGTGTGGTTGCAATCGAATCTCTAAATGAAGAGACCTCCTGTCTCAAGTTTGATCCATCGGAGGAGATGCTTGCGAGCGCGTTGATGAAACGCGTGTTTCTCGCAATCCATGTTGATGATCCAAGCGACGAATCTCCTAATATCGTCACACAAGATCCGATGTCTTCTTCACAAGTGAGGCACAACAAAGGAGACGGAGATCCACGAGCAAATAATCCAGCAGCATAACGGCGATGTTGCGGCAAGAGCGACTCTCTCTGGGGCTCCATGGTGGAAGGCCACAAGAGAGAGGGATGGAGTCTAGAGAATTAGAGAGAGAGCATATGAAGTTGTTGTAAATCAGAAGAGCAAGGGTACCTCTCCTTATATAGGGTTTTGGGAGTCCATGGATCACAATCCATGGACTATACAAAATCAATGGATGAGATTGATTTGTGCTTCTTTCAATGGTCAAGATTTTGTTGGTAAAAACACAAGAAACAATTAATTTAATTTAGATAAAATATATATTGATAAATCATTATAAATTAACCTCAAATTAAATCAATCAATTATGGAGATTATGGAATGGAGATTACATCACCCTTTCCTAATGAGAGTTGGTGGGAATCTAATGTAATCTCATGAGACTACATTATTTCATAGAAATCTCCAATATTTACAACAACACTTGTTGTAAATTATTCTACAAAAATAATTCATAATTATTTTGTGAATATTGCAATTTTACCATTGGAAATTCGTGAATCACATTCACAACCTAAAATAAAATGTAAATTACATTTTCAATTAATTGTTCAATGTGAATCCAATTCACATTAACATTTATAACAAATGTGAATTACAAAAAACTCTCTTATATATATTATAAATCACATTCACAATATACATGATTAATATGGATAGTGCTATCCACATTATTCATATCTATGATAATTAAATCACATTTGATCATCTTGGATCTCTATTCTCATGTGCCCAAATAATATGAATCACATTCACATTATTCACATCTTTGATAATCAAATCACATTTAATTATCTAAGCTAACTCTTTTTATAATATGAATCGAATTCATTTTATTCATGATAATAAAATCACATTTAATTATCATTTTCTCAATGCTCGGATGCATAATATTAATAGTGAAATTATCCTGAACACTTTTAAGGATAATGTGCTTTCTCCGCAGATACTTGGAAATAAGGACAGGGCGATTGTATTTCCACGTATAGTGACTTGGATATTGAGATCACATCTCAAACAGATCTCGGGCCTCCCATAGATGCTTGATTAAATCAAGACCGCAAATCTAATCTTCTCATTGCATCTGAATCACATCAGATCAATGTCCAACATTTGGACCAAGATCATATTACTTCTCTACTGAAAGGAGTCACTAAAATCCATACCCGTTTCATTACTCCCTAGGAATGGAAGCGTCATGGTTATACAACCGTTTATGATCACATCACCCTTAGGTATTCCTAATACCTGTACATCCTGCATACTGGATGACTCAGAATAATCCTAAAGTACAAGATCAATTTTACATTGTCTACTTCAAGGATTTATCATTATGTTTCTCATCCGATCATAGGGAGTTGGTATCGATCATATACTTTCCAAAAGCATATATCATACCTAGGTCTTGATCATATACTTTCAATAAGTATATATCAAACCTACAAATTCAGTCAACTTTCCAAAGCGAGACGACCATGCACATAATTTGATTCTTCCCAATATCTCATGAGTGAGCTCATATCTTCCGATTCAGGAATGAATTTGTATGATTCCTTTGAGAGATCATATTACTCATATGCCCTTGCGTGCATACCAGCGCGCCGGTGTATAGACCTTGGTTAGGTCATCAAACCTATTGGTCTGCCAAATGTACATACTCAGACATATAGTAATACATCTATCTCCGATCAGAGGACGCATGCATATATCTTGATAGCATACGACATAGGACTTTGGTTATCTCGATCTCGTTACGTCAACTCTTTGACCTAACTTATCTAACACCTCCGAATCTCTATTCCTATGCAGAGGACCTGCATCAAGAGGTCGGTTAGATATCAACCTTCTGAGAAAGGTTTGCCATCTCTTTGTCAGGCTAGAGATCCTCTCTTAATAATCATTTGACGGCACTTGATGAGTCCTCAATCTAATTCTTTAGATATTCATTCAAGCACCAGCTCTATGATTCAATAATTGAATCAACAGCTTTATGATCATTAAGATGTCCATAGTACATAACCCTAATTGTACTAAGGGACCTATTTTGAAAATTAATCATTCTTCATTTCAGATCAGGGAATGATATTCGCAATAACATTTATTGCATAATGGCTCGCCATGGGCTAGCATGTCCAACAATTTCCTACTAGCCCAAAGAGCTATTAATGGGCTAATCATTAAACTCACACTCATGTGACAATCATAGAGTATTTAGAAAAATAGCTAGGTAAGCTGATCAGTCACTCTGTTCCCAAGAGACTACACCAAATCCTTTTATGGTACTTGCATATCCCCTAGTAACAGTACTCGCATTCAATGCGAATGTTGCATATTATGCAAAAAATACTCAATTTTGTCAGTTATAGTGTCCTTGACACTACATCTCAATAATTATTATATCCATTATCACCATAATCCTTATCAGAATAACCTTATTCCTGGAGATCTCTATCTCCTAAGGTATCTGCAATTAAGACATGTTAGATCATTATCTATAGAGTCTTATCATCTATAAGGATAATACTATTACTGCAGTCAAGTGTTTTATTTCCATAGTAGGATTAGTAACAGTTTACTACTCCCACTGCATGGCAGACATCTTATTTTTGTACACATGTAGAATACACTAGGCTTCTCATAACTGATGAACAAGGGCAAGCAGTTTTAGCATTCACTTCCTCAACTCTTTGAGGTGCTATCCCTTCAGATAGATCATTACCATATCTTAAGGAAAAGAAGCCTTTCTTGGAAATTTCCAAGAATGAAATATGTTCAAGGTGTACTACAAATGTGACAGTCCCAATATCCTTTTCTCTTTGCTTCTGAACACCTTCAGAACTAAGATCTTTAAGAGGTATCCTTGATATCATGTCTCAAGGCATGGAATAGACAGATTATAAAATACTTATTATCATCCATATCTCATTTCAAATGATTAGAATATCATCTACATTTAGCATGCCAAACACAATGGCACTCCCACTAAGCTTCACATGGTTCATCAAGATTCTATCTGAAATCATAACATTTATAATTTCATCAAATCTTATGTTCCAACTATAAGAAGCTTATATGAATCCACAGATGGAGTTATTCAATTTGCACACCTTGCTTTCCTCAACCATGAAGCCCTGGGGCTACTTCATATGAATATCCTCGAAGAGAAATTCATAGAGGAATGAAATCTTGACTTCCATCATGAAGATGTAAAAGTCAAGTTGTGTAGTTATAGTTAGCGATATTCTGATGGGTCTAAGCAAGGTTGTTGAAGTGCAAGTCTCACCGCAAGTGATGTCTTCTTCTTCGGTGTGTATCTTGTGGATGCGAACCGTGCTTTGAAGGTCTCTACCTTCTCATCAGGTTCCCTCTTTCTCTTGAAGATCCATTTACACCTTTCTGGGTCTTACCCATATAGGTGGATCCTCAAGGGTCCATATACAACACTTGTATATGAAGTCTTCTTTATTGATAACATCCATCTTTCCATGTATGATCTTCATAAGCTTCATCACATGAAGTCAGATCATTGTCAGATTTAACTGACACATGGAACACATCCTCAAACTCATTTGAAGAGGTATTAGTGTTTCATCTTTAATTGTCCTTTTAATTTCCGATTTCAAGAGCCTTGTTATCATCTCAAGATTAAATGAGTCCCTTTACTTCATCTTGATTCTCAAGAGAGTCATCCTCTAAGAATCACATTCTCAGAGATGAGATCTTTTAAGAATCTCATGGTCATAAAGTAGGTATCCAATACCATCCTTTATTTTCCTAATGAAGTAGCACTCTCTAGTGTTGATTCCTGCTAATGTGCATAGACCTTTATTAAGGATATATATTGTAGTCTCTATTACATATATACCTTGGAAACTAAGAGGTAATTATGCTAAGATCCATCATTGATCAAATCATGTCACACATGATCAGTTGTATCTCCCTACAACTTTATTGAGTTTAGGGTATTAGGAGGAGTGAGATAGGAATGATATTCCTTTCTCCATAAAGTATTCCATGAATTCATCTAATAGGTACTGACTACCTAAATTATATCAAATTCATTTTATCTTCCTTCAAACCTTGGTTCTAAATCAAAAAATATGAAATCTTTAAACATTTCAAAGCTTTCTAAGGTGAAGGGAAGAAATCTCATATCATAAATAATCATCGAATGATATCACATACCATCAATGTTTATCATGATATAGATGTCCACATGCATCAATATGCATGAGATATTGAATACCTTGACATCTTACACCATTCTCAAAGAAGGTGCATTGGACAATTTCTACTTTTGAATACAATTATTCACAAGTATGTAAGTTTTTAACTTTTAGATATCCTAATGTTTCATATCTTACTAATTTATTAATCTCATCAATAGATATATGTCCGAGGTTTGATGCCAGATCATTGTTAAATGATCTTCATCCTCCTATTGATCTTTAAAGGTGTAATTTTATGTATCAGAAATCTTAATGAACCATTCATTAATTTTCTAATTTAGTAGAGTCCACTAGATGTTAGATTACTATCTGAAATATATCTATCATAACTCGCTATGATAGGTTTATTCCAGAATTCATGTTTATTTCCAACATTTAGAAATAAGTTATGAGTGTATTCTTGTATCCAGGTCATAGAGACATTCTCTAAAACTAAGGACTCTCCCACTGAAAATGAAGTCTATATATCCAATAGAGATTGTTGCAACAATTCCATCAACATCCATGTAGATGACTATTAAACCTTATGATCAAAATTATAGTCTTCTAATACATGTGCAACCAATTTGCAATTGTTACTAGAATATTGAGATACAATTATTAGACTTTTAATCTTATCAAATAAGAAAATCAATTTAAATGATTATATGTAGATGTAGATTATTTCAAGCACTATCCGAGTCCTTCTCTAAGGATTCTAGATAGACTTGATAGTCATACTATCAACACATCATCTTATTGCAGTAAGTAAGCATTCATCCAACTCTTTGGATGCCATATGGAAGTCACAGAAGTATCGTCAACTCTTTGACTTTCCTTCTCACATGGGTCAGACCCACGCTTCCATTGTGCTTCCTTCATCTATAAACAACCATTACTTAAGACAAAGGATCTCTTATGTTGAATTCAAAATATTTCAAAATAAGAGTATTTCAACATTTATACACGATTCATTCTATTCATACAATATGAATATTATGAAGGTTCATGAATGACTAGAGTATAGACAGTAGAATGATGACACTCATCATATCTATGTCCATCTTAACTCTTAAAATTCTTGGTTCAGGTAGGTACTCAAACATTTTGAATACATCATCTCTTACAGAGCTACCATTCTGCACGATGCAGAGAACCATGTCACTCACGATTAAATGTCAAGAGCACATATGTATGCCAAAAACATCGTATTAGATTTTATAAGGATTAATTGACAATTACGATCATCATCGACATGTCACTTCCAAAGTACATTCGATGAGAGATCAAGACTATAGAGACATACAAATCCTAGGGTTGTAGATCTATTGTCTATTTATTGTCATTCCTCATTATTATGAAGAAAACTTGCACATTGCAACCACATACATTATGTGTCCAACTACAAGTACAATATCTTGATCATGGATCCAATCCATAATAATTTATTGGTTATTACTGAGTATAGTATTGAGTGGGTTTAATGAAGGATTATTTGAAATAAGAAATTTGCATAAACATATATAGATAAATATATATTGCTTTGATTTAGGAATTTTTATATCAAAGTTGTCTTGCCTTGTCAACACTGAAAGTTCATCCCCTTAATCACTTTCAATTTAAGAGATATACTTACCATTATATCTCAAGCAAGATCTAGGATCTCTTTCCTTATCTTTGTTACATCCCAATAATATGAGAACCTGTAATTCGGATAAAAAGATGCAGGAATACATTCTATTTTGAAAGTCCAACTTGCATTTCCCAATTTGGTCTTTAACATCCGGGTCCGCCACCCCTAAGGTGATGTTGACCCGTCATTAATTGAACCAACCGTCAACATGAATACAACTCGCCATGCGCAATCCAATATTGCCCTAATAATATGAGGACCCGATATTGGAGCCACTACGCATACATCCTTATTCTTTCGAGAAGCGAAGAGCACGTTCCAGATGAGCTTGCATACAAGATCTGTCCCTTCGAACATGCGTCTCCTACATACAATCCCTAGCGACGGAACCCTTTTCCTTGACGGGAGACCATGGATGTCACTTATGTGATCTACCATATCGTATTCAAATTCTAATTAATCATTATGAACCATATTCATTACGACTATTTCTTCCAAGGTAAATACAACTCTATTCATAATAGAGTGTTTTAATTTTTAATTGGATTCCAATCAATCTAATCATACTAGATCAATGATCCAATTAATATCCAACAAACATTCTTTATTGTTACTTGAAATATGATATTATCTCAAATACGTATTATTCGAATTTTAATAATTAGAAAAATACCACGTGATCTTTCCTGCATTATCAAGTCCCTACCCGTTGTTATGGCCAGCATCGACGGGTGTGGGACAGACCGCACATGATGCGACCTGCTACCGCAATGCTCCCCGATTAGACACCATATCCACCTCGGGAAAGGATAATGCCAAATTGATCATTGTGTACTTGAGATGATAATCATTTTTTCAACCGAAGTTATACCATATAATAATAATCAAAATACTTTTTATTAATATAAAGAGATTTTCTAAACAAATATTTAATCTTATTCAAACAACTTTGTTTATTGGAAAGTGTATGATGTAACCAATTATGATCTAGATCGTATCCATTCAATTATTGTTTAAGGCAATGTAATTTAAGGAAGTAATTATAATCAAATATTTCACAAATATTTATCCTTGATTATTCTAGGAAATTAAATCATTTAATTTCACTAATTGATTAAATGACAATCACAAGGTTCTTGAATAGGAAAGTAATTCTCAGCAGTGACCCCCACTTACCCTTCTGCCTCACATGTTGCCCCATGTGAGGTGCTATAAATTTTGTATTTATGTACTTAACTTTCGGGATCTATTGTTAAAAGCACACTTAGTTTACTTTAATTGTTTTGAATTTGTAAGAACTGAATATATTTATTTCTTGTATTCTGTTCATATTAATTATTTTCTTTTCTGATAAAATTTCTAGGAAAATTATGTTAGATGCATGTATCCATGCTTGATCAAACTAAATTTTATTTGGCATTTTAAACTATTCTATTTTTAAAAAATATAAATACATGCTTTTATTCCCTATTTAACATATACAAAACCATAAATATTCACAAATACCTCTGAAAATTCCAAAAAAATGTTATCTAAACTATACAATATTCTACCACATATATAAGAATCAAAAAATACAAAAATATAAAAACATAAAAATCACAAAATCCTCAAATCCTTATAAAAGTTAGCAAAAAATATATAAAAATCTACAAATATTTTTTTCTATTTGTGAACTTTCTTTATGATGTATAGTATATATTAAAAATAGTTTTAGGTTAATTTTAGACTTATAAATATTTAATAAACATAAAAAATCTCATGGATTTAATATATACATTGTTTTGATATATTCTCAACTTTAAAAATCCATAAAATTAGAAATCATCTAAAATTACCAAAAACATAACAAGATATAAGAATCACATAACATTTTATTTTCTTCATTTTGACTTAAATAAAAATCGAAGTAGTTATATTATATATATTATATAGCGAGCTGGGAGCCTACACTCAGGGGTGTAGGTAACTACCTACACCCGGCCTTCTTTTTCACGATTTTTGAGTTTTTTTGAATGAAATCTTGGGGAGATTTTCTTAATATATTGAGATATATATTTGTTTCAAATTTCATGCAAAATAAACACTCCTAACATGTTCATCTAGAAGGTGTCATTTTCAGCAATTATGAGACCGTTAAAATTTGACGGTCTTGATGAAGATGATATGAGCCTCGAATTAAGTTGAATTTTGAATGACACCATGGTGATATATAGTGATCTAATTCCTCAAAAGTTTCATTTCAAAAAAATCAATAAATAATGAAAAAATGAGCCGGGTGTAGGTAGTTACCTACACCCCTGGGTGTAGGCTCCCTTTTCCCTATTATATATTACATATATACTTATCATATCATATTATCTTTATTATATCTATCTTATTTTAAAAATCAAAAAAAAATAAAATTATGAAAAATTAAAAATAAAATATAAAAATAAATATTAAAAATAAATATAAATATAAAACATTTAAAAATCTATAAAAATTAAATATAATTAAAAACCTAAAAATAAGAAAAATAAGAAAAACTATAAAAAATATTATTAATTAGCAATAATTTACTACCCACATTTGCTCCTTGTGTTTGACGCTCTATCTACTTACACCTATACACATATTTATGTAGAGTATAATAAATTTTGACTCACATGCATTTATCACTTAATATAATTGTGGGTTAATTATTGTCTGAAGTGTGGTTGGTCATTCGGTGATTCATTGTATAGCTTGTTAGACAGGAGATTAGTTATTTCACTTCAACGGGGAGCGATCATTTTTACAGCACTCAAATGGTGTCCATATCTTATTGGAAAAACATTTATAATATGCATGGATCGCCAAGGCCGTCAACCTTTTACAACAATAGATTCATACTCTGGCACAACACAAATGGCTTGTCAAATTATTGGGGTATGATTTTTATCTAGAATACAAGTTGGGGAAGTCTAATGCAGTAGATGATGCTCTTCTACAGAAACCGCCATTACTTCAGTCTTTTGCTATTTGGCAACCAGTTTCTAATTGGTGGGAGCAACTGAAGTTTCTCTATGTTACAGACTCCCATTATCTACTATGCTTTCTAAATTGAGTGTGTGTCAACTTGACCCAGCACTTTATTCTCGCAAGGATGGGATTCTATATTATAAAAACCATGTTCTTTATTCTCAATGCCCTTCAGTTCCATCTATTATCAAGGAAATGCATGATACGCCTCTCGGTTGGCATTCGGGCTATCATAAAACATTGCATCGAGTTCAACATTTTTTTACTTGGCCAAAAACGAATCTTGGTACTAAAACCTACATCTGTACGTGTGACACGTGCTAATGATGTAAATATGATACACATGTCCACGATGGTCTTTTGCAGCCATTATCATTCATCACAAATTTGGGAGGAGATTTCGATGGTGATCGATGGTCTTCCACTCGTGCGATCTAAATCATCTTTTTTTGTTGTCATGGATCGACTATGGAAATATTTACATTTAATTTCTATACAACATCATTACAGTGCATCAATAGTGGCTGCAGCTTTTTTTATAGTGTGCTTAAGCTCCATGGGTTTCCAAAAGCAATTATTTCCGAAAGAGAACTAGTCTTTGCAAGCCAATTTAGGGGGCAATGTTTCATTGACGTGGGGTTCAATTGAAGCTTAGTTTTGCTTACCGCCTGCAAACCAATGGACAAACAGAGGTTACTAATTATTGTATAAAGACATATTTGTGGTGCACATTGTATAAAGACATAATTGCGGTGCTTCTGTTATCAACAACAGAAACAGTAGGTTAAATGGCTCCCTATGGCTGGATAATGGTTCAATACAACTTGGAATTCCTCTACGAGAATTACTCCATTTTAGGCGGTATATGGTTAACCCCTCCTGTCCCATTCTTGTATGTTTCAAGATCGACCGTACATTCAGTTGAAGATCAATTTACAGTGGACACAACAACAAATGAAGTTGCAGGCCGATTAGCATTGAAAGGAGTGTGAATTTCAAGTGGGGATTGGGTTTACCTGAAAATCCAACCGTACCGATAAGTTTCATTGGTTGTCACTTTAAACCGCAAGCTTTAAATGCGCTTTCATGGCCCTTTTCAAGTCCCTAAGGGCATGTTTGGTTGCCACGGTACACTGGGGTACCCTGGCATATCCCTAGCTCCAACCCTGCATTCCTGGGTTGAGATTACTTGAATTGACTGTACAATTTCTTTGGTATAATATTTTTTAACCATATTCAAATAAAATTATTAACATAAAAATATGTTATAATCATTAAAAAAGATAATATAACACATAATCAATATCACATCATATCATAATTATCATTTCAACCCTCTCAGCCCTCCAAACAGCTACTATTCACAAAAGGATACTCCAACCCAACCCAATCAGTTACCAAATAGGCCCTAAGCAGACCAATTCCAGCTCAAGTTTGAAACCCTTGTGTGCCGCTTTCTCCCCACCTACTGTGCTCCAGAGATAGAGGGAGGTGACAACTCCCCATTCCAAGCTTCAGGAGGGTCGAGGAAGGGCCGAGGCGGCTCCACCATCTCCGCCGACCACTGGCGTCGAGGTTCTTCTCCTCTGGCTTCCTGCCATCAAGGTACCCCCTCTTCCTTCTTCCTTTTCCCTTTTTAGTAGTCCCTGTAGTTGTAGGAGTAGTTTAGATAGCTTAGATTCCCTCACCGATCCATATCTCGTCGTCCATCGATCCGTCGCCGGAGCGCACCTCCGACCGAATTCCCTCTGCCTTCATCCGACCACCTTTTCACCTCCGCGGGGTACAGGCAGTTTGCCTAGGACCCTCTCACTCGTTTTTGTAGGTCAAAGCGTCTTGAATAGAGCGTGGAGCTCATTTTTTAGCGTCGACGGAGATACCTGGAACTCTAAGCTCTGCCGCCTTCGTGCCAGCGCCACAGAGCTTCTCCGATGACGCTGAGACCTCCAGCACATAGGGCGACCTCCCAGGAGCACCCCGACCGATTTTGAGCCTGAAGCATCGTCGGAGGCCCGAGATCTAGCTCGGGGAAGTTCGCCTCGCCGGCATTCTTCCATGTTCTTCCTTGTTGCCTCTCCACCGTCCGATCCAGTCGCTGCCCCTGTTCGATCCTCCACCATTGGATCTCACCCGTTCGCCTCCATTCGATCAAGACCCGTGATCTAATCCTGACCTCTCATCCGTGAAGGGGTATCGGACGTCCACGACTCGCCACGTGTCCTGAAGAAGATATCAGTCCTTGGATCGCCAGGCGTTGGGTATTTGCACCTACAACCTTGCCTATTTTTGTATTTTAAATAGTACATAAACTTTCAGGTGTAGTTTAAATATTTCTGTAATATTTGCATTTAGACCCCCCGTACTTTTGATATTTGCATTTAGGTACTGTCCGCGTCATCTCACGTGACCCGTGCACGTGGGGTGGTGGAAATTTTCCAAGGACTCCCCTGGGGTTTGTGTATTTCAGTTCAGTCCAGAAACTTTTCAGTTCCTTTGTAATATTTTGGTAAAATTGCATGTTAGCCCTTGGAACTTTGTAAAATTGCAAAAATACCCCTACCAGGTCACGTGCCTAATGCGCGTGAGTTTGGAAATTTTGTAGTGACCACCCTCCGGGTTTGGTATTTATATTTAGTTCAGAAAATTGTGTTTAATGTTATATATTTTTGGAAAATTTACAAGTAGGCCCTTGGACTTATGTGTATTCACATTTATGCCCTTGCCAGTATTGTATTTTGCGTGGATGTTTGCATTTATTTCATGCATCATTTTAACTTGAAAAATTAAAAATACCATAAGCTCATGTTGCATTGTAATTTATCGCCCTATTTTTAGTTTGCATTTTTATTGCATTTGCATTTTTATTAAAAATCAAAAACACGCATTTTCATCCCTATTTGCATTGAAAAATTCATAAAAACTATAAAAAATTTTAAAAAATTCCAAAAAATTGTATTTTGTGTGTTTCTGTGTCTTTTAACTTCTATCCAAAAATCATTAAAAATTTTAAAATAAAACTCCTAAAATTACAAAACCCCTAAAATCTTCAAAAAATGTTAAAAAATCCAGAAAAATCTTAAAAATACAATTTTTGTCTCTGAATTTTCTCTGTGTTATTATCTTTATTTTAAAATTAATGTGAGGAATTTTGGACATTATTTGATATTTATCATATTCACTTTAATTTCGGCCAGCAATTTATCTCTCTGTTTACTAGTATTTTTACCTTTAAAAATACCAAAAAATTTGGAAAAAATATAGAAAAATCATAAAAACACTAGAAAAATATAAAACTCACAAAAACACTCTATTTCTTGCATTTTGAGCATTTCCCCTATTTTTATCCCTCTCGTATCTCTAGTGTATATATATTCCTTATATACATTATATGTTCATTAAAAGAAAAAGAAAATACAAAAATATATAAGATAAAAAGGAAATATAAAATCAGTAAATTAAAAATCAAATTAAAAAATATATAAAATTAAAAACCCACAAAAAATAGCACTTGTAGGCATTTGATCACTTTCACATTTTGAACATTTTTGCCGTATTCTAACTGTTTGCTCCCTGTGTTCGACCTCTACACTACTTGCACTATACACACATATTGTAGAGTTATAATAAATTTTAACTCCACACTTTAATTTTCATTGCTTGATTTTTCAATTGTGGGTTAACTGTTGATTTAATCGAGATTTATCCGAGGGTCGCCGCAGCGACTTTGTCTCCGCATTGTGTGAGATATTTAGACCCTCGTATCTCGTGATTCATCAGGGGGGACTTCAACGTCATCTTGCTCTCGTTCGATCGGTCTTGGATGCAGGGCAGGCAAGACCTCGGTTCTGAAGGCTTCGTCGAGGTGGTTGATTCGTTGGAGCTGGAGGTTTTGGATGCGGCGGGCACCAGATACACCTGGCGTAGCGCCAATTCTCGGTCGCACATCGATCGGTTCCTAGCGTTGTCTGCGCTTCTGGAGGTATTTCCTCTTTCCTCCATCTCGGCCAAGCCGCGTTCCTGGTCGGATCACATGCCTATCCTTTGGGACTCTGGGGATCCCACTCCCGCACGTGGCTTCTTTCATTTTGAGAAGGCGTGGATGCTTGAGGATGGGTTCTGTGAGTTGGTATCTTCGCACTAGGCCTCGGTGGAGGTGGCTGGCTCTGCCATGGTTCAGTTCGTACAGAAGCTGGAATCCCTGCGATCCAGCTGTACGCTTTCAAGAAGGAGTCTAGGGAGTCGCATCGTGCGGCTCGGGCGGAGGGGGTTGTTGCTTTCTAAGACGGATTGGAGGATGAGCGTCCCCTTCTCGAGGATGAGCTGGGACAGCGGGCTGAGGCGTAGAGGCAGATCTTTGACAAGGACAGGAAGAGGGCCACTGAGTGGAGGCAGTGATCAAGACAGAGGTGGCTGAAAGAGGGAGATGCGAACACGGCCTTCTTCTACAGGGTGGCCAGCGGAAGGCGGAGGGAGAACTTCATTAGATCTTTAATCATTGGCAGGGAGACGGTAGAGGGGAATAGAGAGCTTGGTTTGGCCATTGCAGATCACTTCTACAGGTACTCTGCTAGGGGTGGCGTCAAGCGCTGGCGGTGGTCGGGCACGGGGGTTGTGCGCCTTTCGGACGCCCATGCTAGGAGCCTAACCCTTTCCGTCACTTTGGAGGAGATCAAGACGGCGGTGTGGAATCTGAACAGTGATGGGGCTCCGGGTCCGAATGGCTTCCCGGTCTCCTTGTATAAGGATTTCTGGGACTTGGTTGGTGGTGAGGTGTTGGAGGTAGTGACAGAGTGTTGTCGGGGCAATTCTGGGTTCGAGCGGTTGAACAAGGTGCTGGTTTTGCTGATTCCGAAGAAGGCAGGAGCCGGAAGAATCGAGGACTTCCAGCCAATAACGATCTCCAATGCACTGTACCTTATCGTTGCGAAGGTGTTTGCTACTAGGCTGAGTAGGGTCCTGGAGCACTTCATCGCTCCGACTCAGACTGCCTTCATCCCTGGGAGGCAGATCGCAGATAGCCTAGTTATTGCCTCTGAGATTATTGTAGATTGTAAGAGGAGCGGTCGACAGGCAATGCTCTGGAAGGTCCACTTCTCGAAGGCTTTTGACATGCTGGACTGGCAATTTCTTTGGGCAGCTTTTCATAGGAGAGGCTTCCCTAAGCTCTGGATTTCCTGGATGAAGCGTTGTGTTACGACAGCTTCCCTCTCGGTCCTGCTCAACAGGCACCCGGAGGGTGGTTTCTTTCAGCCGCAGAGGGAAGTGAGATAGGGCTGCCCTCTCGCTCCTCTCCTCTTCATCATCACGGCGGACGTCCTTGCATGTATGGTTGACAGTATGCAACATGAGGGGTTAACGAGCGGCTACATGAGGGACGGTCTGAGGATCCCGCTGCTTCAATACGCCTACGATACCATTTTCTTCATTGAGGGGGGTGTCGAGGATGCTAAGGGTATAACGGCGACTCTTGAGCTTTACAGTGAGATGTTCGGGCTGAAGCAGAATGCCAGCAAATCCAAGATGGTCCCGTTTGGAATGTCTAATGAGCTGGCCGCTACTTGTGGGTCGACGCTGAACACAGAGGCCTCAACTCTCCCCATACACTACTTGGGCCTGCCGTTGAGTTTCGGGAGATCAAAGATGGTGGACTGGCTTCCTCTAGTTAAGAGGGTGGAGGGGCGGCTGGCGATGTGGAAGGCGGTTGTTCTTTCCAAGGGAGGGCGCCTGGTGCTTCTGAGGGCGGTGCTTTCCGCCATGCCGATTTACTTCTCCTCCATGAGGCTAATGCCTGCGGGCATCAGGAGGAGGCTGGAGGGTCTGATGAGAAGATTCATGTGGGGAAAGAATGGGCAGGGTACTGGTATTCACCTTGTTAGCTGGGAGGAGGTTACCCTACGGAAGTGCGACGGGGGTCTGGGGATCCATCGGTTGGGTGAGCTGAATGAGGCGCTGTTGCTGAAGTGGGTGTCCAGAATTTGGGGAGATGAGAAGGATCTTTGCTGCACGCTCCTGCGTCAGATTTACAGGACGGGTGGGGCGCTGTCGGTAGGGGGTGTGGCGGTGGGATCGCGGGTGAGGAGACCGTCCACCTTTTGGAGGGTCGTTCAGTCGCTCGCTGCCAACTTCCAGTCTCTGTTCAGGCTTGTGCTCGGGGATGGCCTTCAGTTCGCCTTCTGGAGGGATGACTGGACGGAAGGGGAGCGTTGTCCTTGCGCTTCCCTCGTCTGTTTGCTCTGGCTGCAGACCCGGATGCTCGAGTTGCTCACTGCTGGGTCGACGGGAGCTGGTTGCCGGTGTTCCGTTCGAGTCTTTCCGACCGACGCCTTGAGGATCTCTTGCGATTGATTGATGGGCTTCGAGATGCTCCGGGGCCTTCCTTGGGTCGTGACCATTGGGTCTGGCGTGACGGGCCCTTCTCTGTGCGGAAGGCTTACTCCACGATTTGCAGGCCTCCTCCCTCTTTATCAGCGGAGATGGAGAGGAACTGTGCTTTCTTCTGGGGACTGGGTCTTCCCATGAGAGTTTCTTTCTTCTTCTGGCTGTTCGGGCGGAAGAGATTGATGACGCGGGACCGGTGTGCTAGACTGCTCAGGATGATTTCTAACATATGCATGATGTGCGAGGAGGGGATCGAGACTCCGGACCATCTCTTTTTTTTGTGCCCATCCGTGCTACCGGTTTGGGCGGACCCGGGACTGGGGTGGGTTGGAAAGACTAGTGTCGAGGTTTTTTGCAGGGAGCTGGTTGCAGCCAAGCATCGGTAGAGATTGGAGCTGCTGCGGCCTCTTGCGTTGGTTTGGTCCATTTGGTTGGCTAGGAATGACCTGCTGTTTTCTAGCCAGAGATTTTACAAGGAGAATGTCTGTATTCGTGCGGTGGGGTTGATGCGCTTTTGGGTTGTCTGCCTGCTTTGTTCTCTCCTGTTTTTGTTTTTTTTCTTAATATATTTAAGGGGTGAACAACTATGAGTGTCTCCCCTTTTTTTGACTTCAAAAAAATAATGTCTATGGCTTGTTATTTTGGTTACATGAGATCAAGACTAAAACTTATTTATGTAAAGTGTAATATACCTATTGATTCCTGGCATCGGAAAAATACGGTTATAATCAAAGGTAACTTTTTTCAAAGGTTATCCTTGATATTTTAGTTGACGTTTAAACATCAGTCTCTTCAAGTCAAATCATCGTTTTAAATTTTGTTCAAAGACTCGGATGCAGCATCAAATGGTTCTTTAGACATTTTAGATCGACGTTTTAATGTCGGTGTTAGTTATTTAGTGTTGGCTTAGTACATGGTGACAAGGCTAAGATGCCATTGTTGTCAACGTTAAAGAAATGTGGATATAGGATATGGCGACATTTAAATAAAGCAAACTTGATGTTTTTAAATGTCATCTAAGTTTTCAATTTCAGTAGTGAAGGCAGTTCCAAAGAGCAAGATCAAGCATTATTTACACTTGTTCGATGTCGAATTTTTGAGATCATTCCATAAAGGAAAAGGTAGTGGTTGAGTCTAGGAGTTGATGTTTAGGTGTCTGAGAATTCCTTTCGTGGTCGCATCTAACAATTGCTAATTTGCTATGGGCATGAGGATTGTTGATAATACTTTGAGTACTTCTATACTATTTAAATTGGGTTGTAGATCCCTGGGACCGAGATCATATTTCTATTTGAATTTTGATCCTATTTGTTTGAGGATTGTGATCATGTGTATATTTTGGTCTGGAGGATCCATATGGGGAAGATACTATATATAAGGATGAGCATTAGGTCGGGGTGGTCGGTCCCTTCCTAAAACTCGATCATCCTAATTCGGCTTGGTCCAAGCTTAAATTAGAAATGGATCAGATCTTGACCAAAATTTAGACCCATATGATTTTTTAGGTTAGGCTCAGACCGTGAGGTTGGCGTTAACTCGGTTTGACCCACTAGGTCAATATAATATAGAATGTTAAAATAAGATATATGTTTGTTTTTCTCTTTGAAAAATCTTGTAGGTAATTTATTTTTTATCGAATCTAAAGTGCTTGGATAATATGAATATAACATAATGTGTTGAATGACCTCAAGTTTATGATGTTTTTCATATAACAAATTAAAATTGTATTGTATAATACTTCCTAAAAACTACAATAAAATTTTTTAGGATAATTCTAGATCACGATACCTTCCAATAATTATTTTAAAAACTATCCACTCCAATTATTACAGTGTGAAGAGAGACCCGCTCTGATATAAGAAACGTTCTTCTTATAGTAGTACAAATTTTCACCATACAAGCTCGGCTTATTAGCTATTACATCAGATAAGAATACAGGACAGGTGGCAATTTTTAATTCTTCATATTTCATCTATTCGTAGAACAGCACAGGTGGACGATCGTAATATTAATTCGTGCCTTCACAAGTCGTACAGATGAATACTCCTCATTGCACTCTGCAAGAATGAATGACGAACGTCGAGTTAATACAAAATACTTCTGCTAATATAGTATGCCAAACAAATGTTTCAATAAGCTATTCAAAAAGGGATCCTTCGGAATCGCAGATCGGATAATATAGATTCCAGCCGTTCAATCGTGATCTTATGCTCTTGTCTCTCTCCGTAATGAAAGGAGAGCAAATTAAGATCTGGTTTGTACGCAGCGATGATCCCAGCTAAATAAAAGAAAGAATATTTTAAATGACTCGTGGTCTATTTAATTACTTGGAGCAGTCGACGGAGAATCTGATAGGGACGGGGCTCGTCACTCCACATTTCCCGGGGATAGCGGCGGCGTAGGCCTCGTTCAGGCCGGGCAAGCTACTGGCCAAGTTCTTCAGACAGGTGCAGGTAGCGCGACGATCGGCCGTGGTGGCCGCTTGAGCCACGAGAGTCCTCAAACCGCTGCAACAAGCGAAGGACGGCTGTCCCCCAGTACGTGCAAAGGGGATGCAACTCGCCAAGTCGGAGACCACCGTGGAGCAGCTGATCACTGCATCAACGGCAGCCAAGGGTGCGAGAAGAAGGGCGCAGACAAGAAGGATGCTAACAGTTCCACTCGCGAAGGATCGAGCCATCGGAAATATATGTATGTATGTGTGTGTGGAGAATTAATTGGAGCTTATAATGAAACAAGTAATAGTGTTGTGCTGTGGGCTTTGGTGGGATGGGAAGGTGGGCTTTATATAGGGAGAGAGATACCTCATACATGGATGGAAGTAGGCAGCAATGATGGGAAGAGGCACCTCATCCACCCCCCCCCCCCCCCCCCCCCCCGGGTAGCGTAACCTATGTATGATTTTGCGGTGGGCATTCCGTGGACGAGGAAAAGGAACTGATGCCTGTGCCACATTGGTCATGACCTAACATGCACACTACTCTATACTAATACGTTCGTTTTGCTTTCTCCGTCCATGGTTAAATGTTTTTCGATGGTTAGTATAATTTTTCTATTCATTTGCACGATATGGGCAACAATCGGGCATTTACAACCGTAGGGTAATTGGAAGAGCCTGTATGTCAATCCTAGTTAGGAGTAGCTCCAGTGAACCAAGAAAGACAATGCTTCAGAAAAAAGAGATAAAATATTTTGTGGTCATTCTTGAGCTTTTATTCGCTGAAATATCAGGAAGCTCGGCCAACTTAATCTGCTAACCTCCCCCGTCTCATCTAGATGCTTTTTCTCTTCTCCATTTCTGGTTTGTTTTTTCCAGAATGGGGATGGAGTGCCGCCAGTGCGTTCTTTTGCTTTAGGCTGCATCCCCTCTTTTGGGATTCTTATAACGAACTTAATCTTCCTTTTCCTCTGTTTTTTTTATGAATGGTATTGATTGGCTTGCTGAAGAATATATGCGAGTTTACTCGGATGGATCATTATACACGCAACAGTTGAAAATTGGGAATAAAGAAGGCCTAATCTTTGTCTCCACTACTCCAATAAATACTCAACGTTTTTGATATGTTGTCTGCGAAGCAAGGCTTGAAGTTTACCGAGCTTATTTATTCCTTTCACGTTGCATGCATATTGCAGTTATCATTAAAACTTCCTTGTGGTGCAGGGAGGTCCCAAAGAGGGGAATGGCCTACCTTCAATTAGCCTACAATGCTTAGATCGTTGGGAGGTTTAAACTTGCTCTTCTTATGGTGTGCTAACTATCCCTCAAGGGGAAGGTCACATGGGGAGGATCTAGTGAATGTATGCCGTTCCATTCAACTCCCTCGGGTGGACTTGGAAGACTTCAGTGTGATGCTATTTGTTAGGAAAACGGGCGATAAGGGCTTGGGAAGCGATGTTATATGATTTCAGTGCCTTATATAAATACCTCGAATACGGTTGATCTTGAACCATGGAATATAAAAATCCTCAGGGGAGTTTAGGTATTGTCACCAGGTTGGACATAACTTTGTGCAATACCCTTTGGAAGGAACTGATTATCAATTTATTTCTGCAATATCCTTTGGACATAAGCATTGTCACCCTTAGCCTTGATCATCTTTTCAAATTCCTGAACTTTTACATGTAGAAGAATGGTTACCATGAATTATGGAGCAAGCACATGTGGCCTCCGTTCGAGGGAAGCGCGTCTTCTTTCTTGCATGTCAAAATCATCAAGTCGAGCCTTACGTCTTGGACAGCAGGGACCACCAACATAGCTTTGAAGGACATGAAATAAAGAGCTTCCTTCGCACATGACTATCTTTTGGGAAGATTACCTAGACTTCTATCTAGTGTAGTTGGAAACATCAGTTAGTGACTCTCTTGACCTCCTTTAATGCAAATATGGAAGCCCTCTGGAAAAAATAGTAGGATGAGCTAGCTAAAACATGGTTATCATTCAACCGAAAATGCAACAATATATACATATAACTGGTAATTTGAATAATTATCAGTAACAAATATTATTCATTGAAAAAACAAATAATATTTTACACCTAAACATAATGCCATAACGGATATTCATGAAGTATGAGAGAGGGTTATAAGTGGTGGAGATATTACTTGATAATGTGAGCTTAAGCATTTAGAGTGGTTGTCAACGTTTGCAATTGGACCCAATCCCAATAAGTTCTACGGGCCACTCTTTCTTGGTAACAGTCTGGGTATGTAAACTCGGGATGTTACAAATGGTACAGAGCAAGTTCTCTCTAATAGTACAAGAGGTCACTCGTGATGTAGAACCACCCTACAAAGAGATGTGAGGAAAATGCTACACATAATATGAAGCCACAACTATTACCGAGAATAAGTATGGGGCCATATCGCAAAGAAGGTGTTGCTTATATAAGTGGGGGACGTTGCAACATCCCAACATAGTCCCACGTCGGATACTCAGGAAGTGTGAGAGTAGGTTATAAGTGATGATGATTACTACTTAAAAACTTCAGCTCAAGCATTTTGGATGGTTGACAATGAATCTAATTGAGCCCGAGCGAGCTAGTTATCAGGGTCAGTTTTCTTCGAAGACATTCCGAGGATCTAGGATTGGGTCATTGCATATTCTTTGAAAATCACACTGAATAACATTTTTATTTTTATTTTACTAATGAATCATGTGTCTATACTTATCATGCATGTTTTTCAAACTTTTTTTTGAAAAAAAATTAAGTAATTACTTACAATTAGTATAAATTTTAAAGATTTAGGTGATGATTCCATGATTCATCATTGTTATTCTTTCATATGGTTAAAATCATTAGGAAAATAAATGTTAATATTCATTAGTTATCATCTTTGAACAATCTACCGACATTTATTAGTAATGTATAATTAACAATTATTTATATCAAAATAAAGAACAAGATTAAAAAAGAAATGAGGTTGTATATGTATACCATGTGTATATATTGATCCTAACTCCGAGACCATGTTAGTACTGACCGGTCGACTCTGAATAAAATAGGAGGATGATGGCACCTTCATTTATAAAAATTTAGAAAATATAGATCCATAAATGTATATATGTACCTAATGAATACACATTCATTCTCTTTTATTCTTTCATATTGGTTTTAAATCCCTAATAAAATACATGTAAAGATCACTAACTTGCATGAATTAACATCCTAGCATAATTCTTTAAATATTGTATAAATACTCATATTTAAATCAAAAATAAAAGAATAAAGAAATGAAAAATAAAGGAGATATATGTGATACCAATTTACGTTGAACACTGAGACCAAGTCAAATATTGACAAGGTTGTTCAGAAATAAAGTATGGGGATATTGTTGACAAGCACCTAGTCTACTGTCTAACAAGCTAAACAAGTAATTGGTGTGGCGATCTGGTACTAAATCTAACAACAATCAACCCATGACTTATAGATGAATATCAAAGTTTGTGGGTTAAAACTTATTATAATTCTTTAATAATGTGTATAGGTCTAAGTAGAGAAGCGTGTCAAGCACATGGAACAAACTGACAAAATTATTGCAAATTATTCCTAATTAATAATATTTTTTAGGTTTTTTATATTTTCTTATTTTTATGCTTTTATTTTAAAAGTTTTACGGGTTTTTAATTATATGATAAATTTTATGATTTTTAGATGTTTTATATTTTTATATTTTTTTTAATTTTGAAAAAAATTAACTTCTTTTTGGTTTTTAAAATAAGATAATTACTAATATATGTAATATATATAATATATAGATCATATGTATTTTCGTTTTTTAATAAGTCAAATAAAGTAAAAATAAAGCAGATTAAATATTTTGTATTTTAAACAATTTTCTAATGTTTTATATTTTGTGGATTTTTCATATTTTTATGGATTTTTAAAGTAATAATTCTCAAAGAAATTCATATAATAAATTCATAAACTTATTTACAATTTTAAAAATATCTGTAGGTTCTAAATTAACCATAAATTGTTTTTTATATATGTTATATATAATAAAAAATCAAAGATAGAAAGCTATATTTTTGTTTTTTTTGAATTTTTACATATTTTATGAGTTCTTTAGGATTTTAGATTTTTTTTGTTTATATTTTGTATTTTTAGCAATTTTTTGATATCTGATACAATATACCAAAATCTAATTAATATATTTTTTTGGAATTTTTGGAGATATGTTTTAATTTTTATGAACTTTTAAATGTTAAACATGGAATTTAAACATGTTTTTTATTTTTAATAAATAGGAAAATTGATTTAAATGCCTAACAAAATTATATATGAATTATCATGTTTCCAGACATCTACCAAATTTTCCACTAATTTTTTGTATAAAAGAAACATTTAATACAAATAAAATATACAAAATAAAATAATACAGTAGAGGAAGGATCTAAATGTAATTTATACAAAGTTATCATGTGTTTCAGAATAGGTAAACAAAATATAAGGTCCTTATCTGTAAATAACATGCGCACCTCATGTAGAGATACACGTGAGGCGACCTGGGAAGGATATAAGTGCAATAACAGAGAGTTCGAGGGTCCAGATGCAAACTACTTAAAGTTATTACATGTTATTTGAAATTTACAGAATTGAAATATAAATTACAAAAGCAGAGGGGGTCATGAGCAATATAATGTCGAGGGCGTACACTAGGCACGTGCGACGGGTCTTTTGATCTGATGGTGGAGGCACTTTCACTAAACTTGATCGACGTCTTTAGGTGTGCAATGATTCGCTCGATTTGGATGGCCACAATTAAACCTAGGACCTGCTCATCATCCAACGGCTAGGAAGGAGTCTAGAAGAACGGGGAAGAACCTTGCTTGGGCTGAGCTTCGATCAGAGCTATCTCCTTACTCCGGCCACCTCCCTAGCTCAGGAGTGGCTCAAAACCTTGTTGTAAGTGGTCCACAGTTGATGGTATCCTCAAAGTAGTCTGGGCTTCACTAATCAAGGCTAGAAGCTTGAGGAAGAATGGGGAACCTAGAGCTGAAATACTTGAGTCGAATCCACCCCAGATGGGGTTCTCTCCAGATGAGACCTACACCAAATGTACGAGGGCTCGAGGGTGAAGCTCCTCAACCTATTGATGAATCTCCATGTCATCACCTTTATTCTTTCATTTTGACCTTTAAACCCTAGTTAAATTCATGTACACATCATTATTTTGCATAAAATAACCATCACTATCTATAGTGTAAATATTGTATAAAATAATGTATTTAAAGCCAAGATAAAAGAATAAAGCAAAGAGAAAAATAAAATAGCATAGGTATTGAATGACCCTAAATCTCGAGACCTAGGCGTCATGATGGTTGAGTCTACTAGGAATAAATTATGGGGAGATATGGGCCAAAAATATCTCAAACCCCTAATTTTTAATTCATCAATAAGTCCAATTTTGGACCTATTTTATTCTTTATTATTTACGCATCAATCTAATAAACTTTGTACATAAAAGTTGTAGATAAAAATACATAAAAAATATAAAAAATTATTTAACATAAAATAAATGCACAATGTGCCTTCTACACTCAAAATAAAAGTCTAAAATCCAAATTTCACAAACATGTATCTTCTCCATATGAACTTAAATCTCACCAAAACTTACCTTTAATTGTATATAACTTTTAATTAGTTATTTAATGAAGATGGTTTTATTTAATTTAGAGTTAAGATGTAAACGTTTGGTTTTGGACCTCAATTGTACATTATACCTGAATAAAATATTCATTTTATTCACTCTCTCTATATTTCATGATTTTATATTTTTAAAATTTTTAAATAATATTTATAACATATGTACATAAATAAACTAAAATAAAACCATTAAAAATACCTTAAAATAAATATGTATATTGTAATACATACATGAAATATACTTACTTATACGTGTATAATTAGAAAAAATGGGGTTATCCTTGGCTACCCTACCCCTATTTTCCATAATTTTTATTTTTTTGAAAAATATCATCATGTATATTCATATGTATATATATCCCTCCAATATGTCATTCGAATTTCATCAGAAAAAGAGCTCGTTTGTCCTCCATCTAGAACAAGTAATTTTAACGGTCTAAACTTTGTTATAATCGGCATGTTCTAGATGGAGGGCATTAGAGTCTCTATTTCTGATGAAATTCGAATGATATATAGGAGAGATATATAGATGAATATGCATGGTGGTATTTTAAAAAAAACAAAAAAAAACAAAGAAAATGAGGCAGGGGACAGCCATGTTGGATGCCCATTGAACCCATATAATTAATACCAAAATAAAAATAAAATGGATACTATATAGGTAAATATACCTATATTTATACTTGTACAAAGTAACCTATAATAAAGTAACTTGTAAAAATAAATATACCTATATTTATACTTGTACAAAGTAACATATAATAAAGTAAGTTGTAACCTATATTTATAATTAGTGCAGAATTGAAGATCTAGGAACTTTGTCTATGCAAGATCATGGGGATCTATGTGTAGGGATATAATGTAGAAGTGACGAGGATCGAGGTGGAGGTGTTAGATGGTTGGAATGATAGGGGAATCATGGTGAAACAGTGAACGGAGCTCTAACCTCCGGTGAACTTCGATTTGAAGAAAATGCACAAAATTAAACTACATCTAAGAATATAAAGTGCAAAACTACACCTAGGATTAAAATGTGGATCTAAAAAGCTACCTAGAAGCTCATACCTTGTCTTAGGGACCTCAGAGAAGAACCTTCGCAAGAAGCGAACTTGTGTGAAGTGGATCGACCTTCAACCACCTTCTCCACACAGCAGAACCATCAGGGGAACTCCTCGTGTAACTATGGTCCACTCTAGCTAGGGATTCATGGGGTTATGGTGGATGAAAAGGGATCAAAAAGTGGAGGAAGGTCTGAAGCTTAATTTATAGACATGGAAAAGGCTGATTTGGAATTTGACTATCTCGCCAATCGAATGTGGTAGGTGGAACCTAAGACCAATGCAGCCCCAACACGATCTAGTGGCATGGACATCCAAAGACAAGAATTGTGGGTTACAATAATGCTTCAAAAAATAGATAGTCTACTACCTCTAGAAGAAAAATTCCTTATGTAAATACTTGTGTATATAGTATAAATAATGTTTATGAAATAAAGACTCCAAAATAATAGACATACAAAAGTCAATGAAAAATCAATCTCGTCGCCGTTATGTATCAATAAGAAAGGCTTATACTTTGAAGTCAAATATTTTAAGGTTGCATGCAGCTAGAGACTTGGTTACTAGTCAAGCTCTATAGGATACGTGACTACACTGGTCACAATCCATTCTCCTTCTCTACCCCCTCTTCTTTGAGCCAGTCGTACTTGAAATTAGAAGGAAATACTCCAATCCTCAAGAAAAGAGTAGCTATATTAAGGAATTAATGTTTACCTTAATAAGGGAGATTATTTCTTGCCACTTATGATGAGAAGAGCTATATTTCACATACATTGTACAAGTGAGACTCATAGTCATAAGGGTTTGCATATGAAAAGACTTATTCTGACCTGGTTATTGAGGCGATCAGAATAGAGGATTGTGGAACTTGAGGATGTTAAGTTCTAGATTTTGTTCCCAATAAGGTTCTGACAAACTCCAAAAGTCTTACTGAGCTCCAAACTTTGATTTTATGAAGACAAGTTCAAGAAACATAATCATTCTAAGTTGTTTATTTTCCTTTTCTTTATTTTCTCTTTTGCATCATATATTTTCCTAATAAGTGTATGCTAGGTACTAGCAAAGGTAAGTATATGGGATGATGAATAGCCATTCATCTACCTTTATTCTTCCATTTTAGCTTTAAAACCATCGCAAATTACCTATAAATACAACTAATTTGCATAAACTAACAGCTAAATTGATTTGTAATGAGCATGTAAATATCTATAATTAAACACAAAATTAATGAATAAAGAAAAGAAAGATAAATGAAGCATCAAAGATACTGAATGACCCTAAACCTAGAGACAAAGTTAAACAATGACTAGGTCGACAATGAATAAAGTAGGAGGAAATAGGAACCAACTACTGTATAAAAATACACACAGAAACCCTAACTTTATGTATTGTAAATAGCTCATTTTACACTATTTTATTATTCATCATACACACTTACAATAATAAAGTTTTCAACATAAAACTCGTAAAATTGTTGTGTAGAAAATAAGAAAATTTTAGCCAATAAAAATCATGCATAGTGCACATAGTACACACAGATGAAAAAGTCGAAACCGAAGTTCATTGATCAATATCTACTCCATATGAACTCAAATTGAACCAAACTCACTTCCATTGTATTTCAAATTAAATTATCTATTAAATGAAGGTGATTTCATTAAAATAGAGCTATGATACAAAGCCAGCTTTTAGGGCTACTGTTGTATTGGGCCATCTGCACATATGATAATTTATTTTTTTCTTTACTTTTGTAACCTCCTTATATTTTTGAATTAATGTATATTTTATATAAAACACATTAAAAAATAAACATAAATAAAAGCATTTAAAAATAGACTAAAATAAATAATATATACATAGGTATGCTATACTTATAATGTATATACATGTATTTATTTACACATACAAATAAAATTAATAAAATACAAAAAATAAGTAAATACATGTTAAATAATGTTATAAATATATAAAATATGTAAATATAATATTATGTATATTAAATACAAATAAAAGTATAACATAAAAAATTCCATGTATATGTACATATATATATATGTACATGTAAATATTAACATCTCATGAAATTGTTGTTAAAATAAATAAAAATCACCCTAAAATAGTTTATAAAATTAGAAATATTTTTATGTTTGAAGTTTTATTTAATAAAATCATTTAATATTTTATTTTTGTTTTCTTACCTTTTTATTTTTTGATTTATCATGTTTGGTCCTACGTGGACCAATGGGGTGCAAAGGAATGTTGACCCACTCAGTCAATAGTTCCCTCGCACAGATCCCCTAACTCTGCCCCTGTCAGACATAGAACCCCTCCCATCTTCTTCAATTTTCCATGCCTTCTCCTCTGATCTTTTTTCCATGATTTCTTCATCTCTTTTGTGTGTCCCATCACCCACTACCTTGTCATACTTCTATCTCCCATCAACCTCCTTCCATCCTTACGCAATCTCAATCACAAGACTGCCATTCACCATGTCATTAAGTAACCTCCTTCATATTCCTTTCACGTGTTGATCCTTTCTAGCCTACATATAACCCCAATAATCACCATAGGTGTGTGCATCTTCGTGACAGGAAGCATCGGCCCTCTGATTTGCAGTGAGGAGAAGGGCGCCTGAACCGGTTCCACTTCATTGAGCTTCATCTCTAGTGAGGTCTTCTGCTCCTTGGCTCCGACCAAGTTCGAGATGCTAGGTTAGCCTTTTTAGTTTGCATTTTTATTCTTTAGCATAGCCCTACATTTTATTTCAATTATTTTCTCTTAATTTAGCGTAAAATATTAGATTCGTAGTTCATTGGAGCTCCAACTCTGCCCATCCGTTCACCGTGAATCATTGGTTGTTCCGTCCTGCAAACACCTCCATCGCATTCTCCTTCATGTTCTTCATCAGTTGGACCCCCTAAGCCCCCTAGTTTATGTAAGAATCGAGGTATCATGTCTCCACTCCACTGCATTGCCAGAGATCATCACGTTTACCACCCCCTTGTGCAATCCAACTTCAATCAGGGTCAAGAGCATACCTCTCAAGCCCTGTAAGTCTTTTGTGCATGTACGGCTCCAGAGCATCAACCTGGAGTGAGTTTGATCTCTAGTTGGAGCTTCGAGGTTGCCGGAGCAAGAAGACCCTTCTAGGCCTCGTCCGACGATCCTGGACTTATTGGACACCACCTACAACTGTGGAAGGGTCCCAATAAGGGATTGAGCCAGTCAGCATTGAAGGAGATGGCCGAAGCAACGAGGAATCAGTGGTTAAAGCTCGAACGAGGGAAGTGTTCTTCCATGTTCTTGTTGATCCCTCAGTGCCATCGGATCAAAGGTGCATCTCATATCTAATCCGGGCTGTCTATTTAAATCGAAGCGTCGCATCATCCTTGCAATTAGACATTAAGTGAAGCCATGTGGAGCATCTCCAACTGTTCATCAATGCCCTACGCGCCTCGCAAGTGACTGCCCTGGGTAGTTGCATAGAGACAATCCCGTCATTTTGTATTTCTGTTTAGTATTGTAATGTAATTTTAAATGTAATATTTTTAGGAATATTTTCTATCTTAACCCTGAGCTTTTGTGATATTACATTTAGGTACTCAAATTAGCATATCTCAATCAATTTAAATCCAAATCATGCAAAATAAGTTTTCAAAGTTTGTTAATTATATTTACAATAGAATCTAAGTTATTTACATGCATTTTAGGTGTTTCAATCAGTAATTAACTCATTAATTACGTCATGATCCGCAATCCCCGAAACAGTGGATACATGTTCACTAAAATGATCATAACTTGAGCAAACGGAATTGAAATCACTCAAACTCAGATCCCACGATTTCTTTTTTTAATGAGAAATAAAATCGAAGTGATTATTTCGTGTTTAAACATTTTAAACAATGTAGACATTATTCACCAAATAGAGATGCGAAAATGAAATGCGACAAAACTTTCGCAAAACCTAACGAACCGAAGTCTTCCTAGGTTTATGGATCGCATACAAAACCTCTGACCTAAGGCTCTGATGCCACTTGGAGGACATGGTGAGATCCATCGGAGGAAATACTTGAGAGTGCATTGATGACACGCGTACTTCTCGTAATCCATTTTGATGATCCAAGCGATGAATCTCCCTGATCTCATCACATGAGATCAGATGTCTTCTTCACAAGCGAGGCACAACGAAAAGAGACGGAGATCCACGAGCAAACAATCCGGCAGCATAACGGCGATGCTTCGGCGAGAGCGACTCTCTCTAGGGCTCCATGGTAGACGGCCACAAGAGAGAGAGAGAGGGCATGTAGTGAATGAGAAAGAGAGAGAGAGAGAGAGAGAGAGAGAGAGAGAGAGCATATGAAGTTGTTGTAAATTAGAAGAGCAAGGGGTGTCTCTTCTTATATAGGATTTTGGGAGTCCGTGGATCACAATCCATGAACTACACAAAATCAATGGATGGGATTGATTTGTGCTCCTTTCGATGGCCAAGATTTTATTGGTAAAAAAAGCAACAATTAATTTAAATTAGATTAAATATATATTTATAAATCAATATAAATTAATCCCAAATTAAATAAATCAATCATGGATTTAATGAAATGGAGATTACATCACCCTTTCCTAATGGGAGTTGGTGGGAATTTTATGTAATCTCATGAGATTACACTATTCCATGGAAATCTCCAATATTTACAACAACATTTGTTGTAAATTATTCTACAAAAATAACTCATAATTATTTTGTGAATATCGCAATCTTATCATTGGACATTTGTGAATCATATTCACGACCCAAAATAAAATGTGAATTACATTTTCAATTAATTGTCTAATATGAATCAAATTCACATTAACATTTCACTAACAAATGTAAATTATAAATAGCCCTCTCTTATATATTATAAATCACATTCATAATATATATGATTAATATGGATAATGTTATCTACACTATTCATATCCATGATAATTAAATCACATTTAATCATCTTGGATCTCTATTCTCATGTACCCAAATAATATGAATGACATTCACATTATTCACATCTTTGATAATTAAACCACATTTAATTATCTAAGATAACTCTTTTATAATATGAATCAAATTCATTTTATTCATGATAATAAAATCACATTTAATTATCAATTTTCTCAATGCTCGGATACATAATATCAACAATTAAATTATCTTGAACACTTTCAAAGATAATGCACTTTCTCCGCAGATACTTGGAGATAAGAACATGGTGATTGTATTGTTCCACGTATAGTGACTTGGATATTGATATCACATCTCAAATCCATATCTTGGGCCTCCCATAGGTGCTTGATTAAATCAAGACCGCAAATCTAATCGTCTCATTGCATCTGAATCACATTCAGATCAATGTCCAACATTTGGACCAAGATCATATTACTTCTCTACTGAGAGGAGTCACTAAAATCCAGAACCATTTCATCACTCCCTAAGAATGGAAGCGTCATGGTTATACAATCGTTTATGATCACATCACCCTTAGGCATTCCCAACACCTCCACATCCTGCATACTGGAAGACCCAGAATAAACCTTAAGAATTAGATCTCTTTTCTCTATCTACTTCAGGGTTTTATCATTAAGTTTCTCATTTGGTCATTGAGAGTCGGTATCGATCATATACTTTCCAAAAGCATATATCATACCTAGGTCTTGATCATATACTTTCCAAAAGTATATATCAAATCTACAAATTCAATCAAGCTTCCAAAGCGAGACGACCGTGCATGGAATTGATTCTTCCCAATATTGCATGAGTGAGCTCATGTCTTCCAGTTCAGTAATGAACCTGTACGATCCCTTTGAGAGATCGTATTACTCATATGCCCTCTGAATGTCTATTCCTATGCAGAGGACCTGCATCAAGAGGTCGGTTAGATATCAACTTTTCGAGAAAGGATTCCCATCTCCTTCTCAGTCTAGAGATCCTCTCTTGATAATCATTTGACGGTACTTGATGAGTCCTCAATCTAACTCTTTAGATATTCATCCAAGTACCAGCCTCTATGATTCAATAATTGAATCAACAGCTTTATGATCATTAAGATGGCCATGGTACATAACCCTAATTGTACTAAGGGACCTATTATTCAAATTAATCATTCTTCATTTCAGATCAGAGAATGATATTCGTAATAACATTTATTGCATAATGGATCACCGTGGGCTCGCATGTCCAACACGTACTGTAGTTGACCTAATTATTTATCCCTCACATATTCTTTTTCCCTCTTGAGGATTGCTTGATTGATTGATTTTAAGGACCTGAGATGTGATGCCAGGAATCCCAAGACTTGATTGACTTAGTTTGCATTACTCCTCGAGGACTATCTGTAGGAGTATGCAACACATTCTTTACGCTCAGTTCCCCTTGCTGATTGTGTCTTCGATTTGTTGGAGCACAGAACCAAGTCATCTGATTTGACTGTTTGGCCTCCCTGTTGATTGTGCGCCTGATTTGTAGGTGCATGAGGCCAATTTCCCCGAATATTCGAGACTTCTCTCTGTGACGGTCCTCGCAAGGATGAGCATCACTTTTTGATTATTCCCTGCCTAGTTCATAGTGCTCTCTGAGGGTTATCTGCGAGAGACTATGACACCTTCCTAGATCTGTTGTCTCTTCTACTGGGTAGTCGATCTGCGGCTACCAAGACCGATCTGCCTGACTCCTTTGAGTTTTATCTCCTCGGCGACCCTCGCAAGGATGAGATCTGACTATTCCATATTTAGCTTGCATTCTTCCCCGAGGACTATCTACGAGAAAATGCAACATTTTTTTTACACTCGGTTCCCCTTGCTGATTGTGTCTCCAATCTGGTGGAGCACGGAACTGAGTTGTCTATATGTATTTCTGGTCCCCACTGACTTCTTATTGTATCCGGTCTGTCGGATCTTGGGACCCATCTGACTAGACTCTTTTGAGTATGCTTTCCTTGACGGTCCTCGTAAGGATGAGCCATCCTATTCTGATTATTGAATGCTTAGTTGGCAGTATGCTCCTCGAGGGTTATCTGCAGGATGTTGCCATATTTTCTTGCTCCGCCGGTCTCTTCTACTGGAAGTCGATCTGTCACCTATCGAGATCGTTCCTGTTGATCCATCTGATGGATCTCTGACTCCTTTGAGTCCGCTCATATTGACGACCCTCGCAAGGATGAGATCTATCTAATTATTCATTGACTAGCATGTATTACTCCCCGAGGGTTATCTGCGAGAGGATACATCATTCTCTTCGTACTCGGCTTTACTGCAGGTGTCTCCTTTCTGTTGGAGCATGAAGCCTAGTCTTCTGACTTGTGTACTCGGTCTCCTCCCTGGTTGTATCTCCTTTTTATTGGAGCATGGAGCCAAGTATTCTAATTATTCTATGATCTTGGACTCATCTGAGTCTGCTCACCTTGAGGACCCTCACATGGTTGAGCCATGTAGTATGGTGTTCGGTGTATTCATGTGACTTTCATACTTTTTGATCATCGGATATCACGCTGCACTGAGAGTCTCATGCTTTTCACTTTTTATATCTTTCTGAGACCATGATTGACCTGGAGGAATCTGTATTGTTCCTTCTTCCTCCATGCCTTACAGTATCGGCTCCGCGGACTCATTCCTTCCTTAATAGCTGATGTTTTGATTCATGCTACCGGTCCCTGGTTTAGTTTTCGATTTCTTGTCCCCGGTAGCCGACACCCATCTGATTGCATACCCGGGTGCCTTATCACTTCCTGACTCTGTCCTCGTTCTCATAGGGGACGACGACCACGGTATTTGTGCACCATATACCATCCTGTACTTCACACTCTTTGCTTGTTGTATATACGTGTTGTGTATTCTATTCCTTCCTTCTTTCATATGTCTTGTGTGCACCAGATCTTTCACCATATCTATGTGTTTATACTTAAGATGTGCCTTGTCCTAAGTATAGGGGGTTACACACTGTGTTGTTCTTTCTACATTCCATTTCATCACTCTTGTCGTTGCTTATACTCAGGGATCCTTTACCCTAAGTATAGGGAGAGTGATGGGTACATCCTCTACGATCTTTGCATATATCTGTATGTATCTATCTTTTCTTCTTTTCCTTTTCATTTTTCTTTTTCTACAGAAAAGGTGTCGCCCCTTTTTGTCAATTTTCTATACTTAGGACGTACTGTGTCCTAAGTATAGGGGGTCGCACTCTGGATTTTTTCATTCTTTAATCCTCTCCACTGTCTCCTCTCTTGTTGATTTGCTCTTCTATAAGGGACATCTCACCCTAAGTATAGGAGGAGACAAACCGAGCTGTGATTTGTTTATTCCCACCCTTGATCCTCTCTACGTTGTGTACAGTCTGTTATACTTAGTATTATTTGATTCTAAATATAGGGGGAAGATGAACTTCTGATTTATTTATTCTTTCATTCTTCATTCAGTCGTTGTAGTATAGACTTTTCTATACTTAGTACGAGTCTTGTCTTCTCTTTCACTTTTCAATCTATGAGGGCATAACTCATGCTAAGTATAGGGGGGTCGTAAATACTCTATATATACTTCAGTCATAAATTGTACTTTCGTATTATTATTAATAAATATGGTTAAAAATACTATATATACTATATAAAATTCAGTAAAAACCATTTAATAATTTTTCTAGTCCTCAAATTCTTTTGTATATACGGATTAATAAATCAGGTTAAAAATATTTTTGCAAAATGATTTGAAAATGGCGTGAACCGTTTGGAAAACTTTTTGTGAAATGTTTTCAGCCTTTGTACAAATGTTTTGATTGTAAATTTTTTTTCTTGGTGTGAAATAAAAGGATTTGAAAACCTATTTGCAAATGGCTTTGAAAATGGTTATACAAATGTTGTGAAAATTTTATATATACTATTTGAAAAATCTTTGCAAAATGGCTTTCAAATGTTTGTAAATATTTGCAAAAATTATTTTGTACTGTAATTTTCAAAATTATTTTCAAATGAGTTTGAGGAATAAATGCATCAATAAAATAGGAATAAAATGTGTATATAAATAAAAATAAATTTCTTTATCAATTGTACATATATACCTATAAAAATAACTTGTTAAAACCCATGAATTCTTTTACATTCTTAACTCTTGAAAATAAATAAAAAGAATATATATTTTGCATTTATTTGGTGTGCCAAAATTCTTTTTATAAAAAATTCTTTTATTTTCAAATTCTTTTTGAAAATTGTATTATTCTTTCTGCATTGTACATAGCATTCCTATTCTTTAGATTGAGCTTGATGATTGAACAAGTCCAAATAAAGTCGAAGATTGGAGCTTGGTTGGAACTTAATGCACCTAACTGCACTGGAGCCTTATGGGAACTAGGTTTAAGGTACTTCAGGTCCATTGGGACTTAATTCTTTGAGACGTAAGGCTGGGTTCAAGTCACAACTGACTTACTAGAACTTTTCGAGACGCACACATGATTCTTGTCGGTCGTGACCTAACTTGGACACTTGCACCTTTCACTTGTCTCAACTCAGTTGGAGTGGCGAGGGGGTTGGATTTGTTGGTCTGAGATGCACGCGAGTGGAAACATTCGTCCTCGTCTAGGGAGGGAAGTGCACCCCAACCTGGTTCAGTTACCATGAAGTCGAATGTCAGGAGAGTGTGGGTTGCGATAATGCTTCGAGAGAGGGATAGTCTTCTGGCACAAGAGGAAAAACTCCTCACGTAAATGCTGTTGTAAATAGTATTTCAAAAAAAATAGAGAAGAAAAACTCCAAAAAAAGTGGACAAGCTGAAAATAAAATAAAATGCATGTTAGAGTATGTACATGTGTTGTATAGTCAATAAGCAAGCTTGAGCATCAAAGTTACACCACGTGAGCCTACATCTGGATGACTTTACTACACTGATCATGCATCCCAGGATAGATAGCTACACTGGCTACCGTCCATTATTTTCTTCACCTCCTCCTCTTGAGTTGGATGCCACTTGAACTTAGAAGGGAATACCCCGCTCCTCGAGGACGGAGTGCTGGATTGGGGAATCATTGGGTTGTCATTTTGTAGAAGTCAGTTCCTTCGTCATTTCAGTTGGGGAGAGCCACTATCACTTACATTATACAAGTCAGCTTCATAGTCATAAGGGTTTGCGTATGGTGTAGGCTAGTTCTGACCTGGATATTGAGGTCGTTTGAACTGGGTTTTGCCGACTCTCGAATAGGGATGTCAGCGGGTCGGGTTTGGGGCGGGTATTACTATTCCCAAACCCATACCCATTTATAATATCACTACCCATACCCGTCCATTTATTAAACGGGTAATTTCTAGCGGGTACCCATATACCTGTCGGATACCCGTGTATCCAATGGGTACCCATATCTTCGACATGGTAAATCTTAAGTTGTTTATAAATGTATATAAGATTTTCACATATAGACAAAATAGAGTGAGATCGTGTAATATGACGATTCATAAAAATGTGCAATATATAGAGAATATTAAAGGTTTATATATGTTAAGTGTTTAACTCTTTTGTGTTGATAGTTTTTAATTATTAAGGGTTCGTTTGGTTGCAGGGTTGGATTGGGTTGGGTACTATTCACAGGGGTACTCCCTCCTCACAGTTTACTATTCATTTAACCCAACCCAACCCTGCCCAACCCTGCAACCAAACGAACCCTATAGATACAAAAGTTAGGTGAGTATGAATGAATAAATAAATAAAGAGGACAAAATTGAGTTGGATATTTATACATATAGATCGATACATATTAGATATGAAATGGATTTGGGGCTAGGATTAAAATGTAACACACATATCTATCTTTATATTTTTTTATTCGGGTTTGGGGCGGGTTCGGGTTCGGATACCCACATGGCAATCCCAAACCCATACCCGTACCTGCATGGGTAGTCAATTCAAAACCCAAGCCCGTCCAAAAGTAAATGGGGCGGGTTTCAGGTCCTTAAAATGGGGCGGGTTCGGGTCGGGTATCCAATGGGTAGACCGAGATTGACATCCCTACTCTCGAAGGCTGTTGTGTTTTAAATATGGTTCTCGGCCAGGTTCAACACACAATCTCACATCAACATCTAACCTGAGCTCCAAACTTTGATTTTGTACCGACAAGTGTAATAATAAAAATCAATTCTATTTATTCTTTCTTTTTCTTTTCTTCTTTATTATTTTTGTACTTATTGCCTAAGTATTTGCTAAGGACTAGAAAAGGCAAGTATAGATGGGTGATGAATTTCCATTTCATCACCTTTATTATATCATGTTGGCCTTAAAAACCCAAGCTAATGCATGTAAATAACATTAATTTATGCATATTAACATTCATTATTTATTACATTAATTGTATATAAAATAAAGGTTTTAATGCTAAAATTATAGAATAAAGAGAAGAAAAGAAAAAGAATAAAATATCGAAGATATTTTATAAACCTAAACCCCGAGACCAAGTCAAGAATTGAGTTGGTCGACAAGGAATAAAGTAGGGGAGATAAGGGCCAAAAATACAATAAAAATGTCATTTATTCACTCATTATTTTATGTATTTTTACACCTATTTTATTCTTTATTTTTTATTCATCAAATAAAGAAATATTACATACGAAAGTTGTAGATAATAATGTAAATAAAAATACAAAATTGAGTTTGTACAAAAATAACATACAGTGTTCATTTTATACACAAAATAAAAAGCCAGAAACCCAACTTCCCAGACCCATATCTTTCAAATAAAAACTCAAAACATATCAAAGTCACCTCTAATTGGATATAGCTTTTCACAAACTATTTAATAGTGGTGGTTTTATATTTTTTGGAGTAACGTTGTTAAAGTTAGATTTTTGACCCTCATTGTACATTATACCCCGATTAAAATATTCATTTTATTCATCCTCCATTATTTTTATAAATTTATATTTTTGTAATTTTTTTAAATATTATTTACAACACCTGTGCATATTAAAACAAAAATAAAACCAAAAATAAAATGTAAAATAAAATAAGTCTACAAATACATAGACAAAATACCTATGTTATACCTGTATATAAATAAAAGGGAACCCTATTCTTTTATTATTTATTCATTTTATATTTTTATAATACTGTAAATATCGTCAATATTTCCAAAATAAAGCTCATCAAATACATTAAAATAAAAAGATGTATGTAAAACATAGGTAAAATACACATAAGTATATCTAGAAGATATACATATCTATTTATTTAAGAGTACAAATAGCATCATAACAATAAAATAAAAATATAATTATACTCATAAAAATATGTTATAAATATATAAAATAAAAGAATAAAATAATAAAATAAAATGTACAAAATAAAAATAAAAGAACCAAAACATAGATGAATATACCTATAAATACACAATTAAAAATTAAATACTAATAAATAAAGTCAAAATATAAATAAAAATCATATTAAAATACTAAATTAAATAATAAACATTTTTTATTTTATAATTGAAAATTAATAAAATCATTTGTTCGATTTAATTATTAAATCAATAACTGGTCAACTTGTTTTATCCTGTAGTGACCTGACGTGGACCAATCACGTCAGTCACGAGTTGACCGCCAGTCAACTACCCCTGCTCTTGATTTGATATAAATCGGTCTTTTCCCCCATTTTTCTTGCATTTTTCTCGGCTAAACCATCATTCAATCGACTGCGCATCCTTCATGAAAAATAATCATGGATCATCATAGATCCACACAGACATATAGATCTCATGTACATAGCCCGATCCTCATGATTTTCCCCGGCCAATAAGGGTTCCCCATATTTTCGATAAATAAAAGCCCTCCTCCCCCATTGATTTTTTGGTCAGCTTCTTAGTCCTACTACCCCGCCTCCGGCCTAGCGTGAGCCCTTGTGACAGGAGGGATCCCTTGGAGGGTCCGAGCGGGTGGAAGGAGGAGGAGGTTGCACCCAGGACACTATTGCTGGTGACCTCTGTTCCCTGGAGCCCAGCCAGATATAATAGTTGTTCTTGTTGCTTTCTAGGTAGTTTTCAATCTTGCATTTTATTTCTCGCATTCAATGTCATGTTTTAATTAAGTAATTAGGTTAGTTTAGGCTTAAGTACCCTCGCTAGAGCTCTCGAGCTCCGACTGTGTTTCTCCTTTTATTCACTTGTCCCCCGACCATCTAACCGCCTTGTAACGTCCCGGGCTTAGGTCCCCGGTCCGTTAGCGGAGTGTTACTGGCCCTAACACCTCTTGGGATCGGGCCCATACAGACCCGATTAACCACCCCCAAAATGCTTAAGCCGGGTTGGTAGGTAGTAACCTCCTAACCTTTTTATCCCACCTGGAAACTTCATGTTTCCACGGTATGGGACTATGGGGTTTTACAACCCCCCCCTCACTTATATTCGCAACGTCCTCGTTGCGACATGGCCCATCACTTTTATTCCCAGTGATAGTGGCGGATGCACGCTCCGGGTAGCCATTTCCTCCAACCTCTTTGTAGGGGCGGCTCCACCTCTCGGGTAGCCCTTTCCACTATCAGAGAGAATTTGGCTCTGATACCATTTGTAACGTCCCGGGCTTAGGTCCCCGGTCCGTTAGCGGAGTGTTACTGGCCCTAACACCTCTTGGGATCGGGCCCATACAGACCCGATTAACCACCCCCAAAATGCTTAAGCCGGGTTGGTAGGTAGTAACCTCCTAACCTTTTTATCCCACCTAGAAACTTCATGTTTCCACGGTATGGGACTATGGGGTTTTACACGCCTCACCACTTTGCCCTCTCATTTCCCTATGTCTAGCACCCCTCTGCTCACCCAGATCGACACTCGATCTGGAGTAGGCTGCTCCACCAACACCACAATGCCGGAGCAGCTCCGCCCGAGCCATCTTCCCGTCCATTCCCACCAATAAAAGCTCCCCATACCTGTTTTAGTGTGTGCCACCTCATTTGTAGGTCCTGGAGGCTCGAGACCCCCGTTGGGGTCGAGTTTTGTAAAAGTGTAGGTACTTGGAGCCGTCATCGCTCCTCGACCTAACGGTGGTGCATCAGAGCTCTCCTCATCGTTTTGGCTCCGTCATTTGGTTGAGGACTCTTCCAGGCATCGTTCAAGCCCTTCTGCAGCGAAGGAGGTGGCCGAAGCAGCATTCATCGTCTAGCAAAGTTCGAGCCGTACCCTGTTCATCCATGTTCTTGCAGCAGGCTCCAAGTCCGTCAGATCAATCTCTGCATCCAGATCTTCCTAACACCATTGGATCCTTACGTGCTTCAGCTATTGATGACCTCTAGGATCATATAATTTCCACCGTCGAGGGTGCATCGTCATCAAGCGTCGAGGGCTCACCACGTGGCAAGTGAAGGTGCCAGAACCGTTGGATAGTGTTGATATTGGGGTAATTTACATCTTCGCCCCACCTCTTTTTGTATTTATTATTTAGTATTGTAAATAAACGTTAGCGTTATAAATAAATGGGGTTTTTTTGTATGGGACCCCCTACATTTAGCTGTATTTATATTTTGGTCCTTTCCAGGCGTGTCATGTGTAGTCGCATGTGATGGCCATTTTGCATGTGTACCCTGGCGGGTTTCGTAATTGTAAAACAGTCTTTAAAAATTAACTAAATGTTTATTACATGACAAATTTGCACATGTGCCCCTAAGGTTTTTTTATTTGCATTTTGCCCTTGCTAGGACATATATTGTTATGCTTTTCCTCTACTTGTTAAATATAGCTAACGTGCTCCTAAAAATCCACAAAAATAGGGTTAGATGCTTCATGGTACTTTCATGCCAATATTTTACTTGGCATTTTTTGCATTTAATCCATTTATTAAAAATGAAAAAAGAGCACATATATTCCCAATTTAACTTATAAAATACCAAAAAAATATAAAAACATCTTTCAAAATTCCAAAAAAATAATATAGTATGTTTTAACCTATTTTAATTACATACCAAAAATCACTAAAAATTGAAAAACAAAAAGCCTAAAAATCTAAAAATCCCAAAATCCCTAATAAAAATCTAAAAAATTCTTAAAAAATAGAAAATATATTTTTCTATTTTACAATTTTATTTGCAAAAATATTTATATACTAAAATTTATTTTGGTAGTTTTGGGACTTATTTACTATTTTTAAATACAAATCAATTTCGGGTAGTTTATCGATCCCTTATTTGGGATATTTCTGACTTCAAAAATACATAAAACTTAGCAAAAACTCTAGAAAATAAAAAAATTAAAACATATAAAAATAAAAAATATCATATTTACTATATTTTTACCATTTTTACATATATATATAGTATCCATATATATCTTATATTGTATTTATACATATACATATATGTATATTAACATATATATTATATTTAAATGAAAAGAAATATAAAAATTGAAAAATATAAAAAGAAAATACAAAATTATAAAACAAAAATAAAATTAAAAACATAAAATTAAAAACCCACAAAAATAATAATATGGATAAGAGATAAAAGACAAAATTTTTAAGCAATGTATTTTGCCTCCTTCTATCGTTTGCTCCCTATGTTCGACCTCTACACGTACTTACACACTATACACATTGTTGTATAGTTATAATAAATTTTAACTCCATATTTTTGAGATTTAATTGCTTAATAAATTGTTGTGGGTTATTTGTTGATTAATTGAGGTTTGCTGAGCGGTCAACGCGTCAATTAGATCTCTTGCCTTGTGAGATTTCTAGACCCTCTCCGGATCTCAGTTATCACCTATTTCCATATATGAATTGATATTGTTGCTTATTTATTAATTTGATAATTTAATTATAAAAAATGATAATGTTATGAGAATAATTCTTATAGCTTATGAATCATAGTCATAAGTCCAAAAAAATGTAAATCCAAATTACATTTATTAATTTATGTGAATCATATTCACACATATGCCTTGAAATAATTATATGAATCATATTCACATAAATATTAATTATACGAGTCATACTCATATAAATATTAATTATTATGAATCATCATTCATATTAATTAATGAATTATATTTATGAATCATACTTACAAAATACCATTGTGAATGACAATAACAATTATTGTCTCAATATTGACATCATATAATATGAGTCCTAATCCAATTACGATTTATGAGATACAAATACAGATACTTGGGAATGATGTCGGAGAGATCATACCATCCATGTATAGTGACTTGGAATTCAGATACCTACCCCATTTCAGGATTTATACCATTTTTAGCAAAAATACATCTCGTACGAACGTTGAGCTCGAGCTGAGATAATCCACACTCTAAGTGAGCTCAACTAAATACGTCATTCTCTCAATGATCTAGAGAATGCATTAGTGAGTTGAATCTGGCTTCCTTGACCATTTCTAATCAAAGTCCAAACCATTTGGAGTTTAGAAATGAGCTCAAGGAGTGCATATACTTCCATATCCATCTCAATTTTCAACAATTGGACATTAATATTGGAATTGGAATGGGATATTGGATTAAAATGAGATGAGACATGATCCAATTAACTCTCAAATCATTAAGCTAAGAAAATGGAACCACTAATCCATCTGGTTTCACCATTCCCTTCGAATTTAAGTGTCATAGTAGATACTCTATTATGATAGATTTAACCCTTAGTATTCTCAATACTCATTTATCCTTCATATTGGAAGACTTTGATATATATGAAGTTCAAATCCTCATTTGATTGTCTACTTCAGAATAAATCAAGAGATTTCTCATTCGATATTGGGTGATAATGTTAATCATTTACCTTTCAAATGCATATATTAATATCTTGAATTCGTATCTTATTTCACAAATTAGATGACCATGCATGGAATTCATTATGACCCTAAATTGTCTCATGAGTGAGCTTTATCTCTCGGTTCATCAACTATGAACCTGTATGATTCCTTTGAGAGATCATACTTCTTATATGTCTTCATATTCACATCAACTCATTGGTATATGGTCCTTGGTTAGGTCACCACCTTATTGGTCTGTTAAATGAGCACACTCAAACTTATAGTTGCATATCTGTTTCCGGTCAAAGGTAGGGATGAAAATGAATACATATATATTTGAATATCCGCTTATCGTATTCGAAAAATTCTCGGATACGGATATCCATATCTAATATGGGTTGTAAAAATTGTCCGGATATGGATATGGTAATGGCTTGAATATCCAGATCCGGATCCAGATATCTGAATATAATATTTAATATTATTTTATATATTAGTTAATATAATATAAGCCACAATCATGTGTTATTATATTAGTATTATACATGATATAATACAATATATGAATGATTTTAATGAATTTTTGTTCGTTTGGGGATGGGCACAAACAAAACTTATGAAATCCTATCTACATTTTTCTTCCGATCAACAATGCAGGTCACCTCGACACTCCCTTTTGTCATGATGAAACTTATTTATATTTCACCATTTTTAAAATCATTATGATCTTTAATAAAAATTCAATTCGTATTCATATGTGGTCTTTATTCTATTTGTATTCGGATTTCATGTTTATTGGATCCATATTTGGATTCTCTCTTTATATGATTCATATTTGGATTAGATCTTTATTCGATCCATATTTAGATTCGATAAATATCTTATTCAGATTTGTATCCAAAAATTTAAAGATGTGATTTACATAATACACATTTGAATCATATCTATATCCGTATCCGTATTCGATAGAGATGAAGTGAATATGGATATGGAAATCGGCATATCTGATTTGTATTCGATCCATTTTCATCCCTCGTCGAAGGATGTCTGCCTAATCATGAAATTTACGATTCAGATCCTAGTTTATCTCAACCTCATCAAGTCAACTCTTTAACTTGATTATCCAGAAACTTCCGAATTTCTATTCATATGCAGAGGACCTGCATCAAGAAGTTAGCTAGAAATCATTCTTTAGAGGAAGATTGTTGTCTCTTTCTCTGACTAGAGATCTTTATTGAATATCGCATGTTAAGTCAGGTGTGTTCTCTCAACTACATGGTATTTAATATGGCCATGGTACATAACCCTAGATGTACAAAGGGACCTCAATATAAAGTGCGCTCATAATCATTCAATTTAGATGGACATGATAAATCAATAACTTTTATTGCATTAGAAGATTGCCAAGGTCTTACAAGTCCAATGGGTTTTGCCTCAATTTTAAAGCATGCATGTGCCTCCCAATATTCTCTTTCCTTGATAATTAAAAAAAAGGATAAGAGTCTTGAGAATTCACTTCTCATACACATCTGCTCTTCAAGTCCCTACATGTCCACCTTGTCAAGCCTCTCTTCTCTCCATTGGCATGGCCTTGTGGAGGAGAAGAATCATCTCCTTCTTCATGCTCCTCATGCGTGAAGAAAGATTGATTTGTATGATGAAATAAGGAGTTTGATTATCGTTGCATGGGCAAGTACAAGAAGCCGATATCAAAGTTCATGGGAAGTAAAATGAGTCATCGTCGTGCCTACGAGAGAAACAAGCACACATCATACTTGATTAGGAGGTCTCTTATTTCGAAGACTCATGCTTCAAGAGGTAATCATGATCTCTTCCTAATATCAATAAGAATATTGGAAATTATATTTGGAAATTGTTCTCTTGAAGTATATGGTTTCATTTTGCATACGATTTTTGTTATGCTAAAACTTGTGTTCATACGATGAACACTTCAAATATGAAAATTGTTTGATATTTATTCCGTGTTTCCGTGATGCAAAGTTCATATAGTTTTATTTACTTCCTTCAGCCTCTTCTCATAATTACTCTAGGATCTTCACATGTTTGTTCCTCCCTCTTTCGATGCCCATCGAGAGTAAGTTCTCTCGTCTTTTACGACAATCAACTCACTCAAACCCTCCTCCTCAAATGCATCAACTGATGCTGGTTGAAACTACCATGTTCAACTGCTTGTTCCTAAATAAAATCAATGTGAGGAGCTTCATTTGCCCCATCTGCCTTTATGTGAGACACCTTTGAGCCACCTCTTGCCTCTAGTGATAGAGAGAGAAAGAGAGATTGAGTGAAGACAAAGCTTCGTATCCAGTGAGATCCTCAGCTATTTTAGTCATGTCACAACCACCACCAGGTACTGCTCAAGATCCATGCCTTGCCGTCGTGTTTGAGTGATGACCAGGAGCATCCAAAGCTCCATCACAAGCTTCTTGATCGTCGTCGATTCCATCTTCAATTCCAAGTTATTCTCAATTCTTCGCCCCTATGTGATTTCTTCTATTTTTCCATGCACACATATGTTTCCTATTCAAATACTCTACCATCTTTGCAACACATCTCCGATCCTAGCACACTACTCCAGACCCATCCTCCTCTTCCCTAGAAACCTTCTCCGCCTCGATATTCTTTTATATTCTACAAGAGGGAAGACCCACCAGGACTTTAGTTCCGACCACCTCCATAGCCCTCCATTTCACCCTCTTTTGATCCTAATAAAGGTTGAAATGCTTTGGCTATATCACCAACCCTTGTAGGTAAAGAGGTGAATGGTATGGGAAAATTCTTAAGAGCATCACTGAAGCATGGAGATCACATCGTATGTGATCGGGAACAACTAGTTGTACTAGTTTCTACATGCAACATAAATAAAAAATTTAAAACGATGAAACCACATGATCTGATAACACTTCTCGGGTCATTTCATCTAAACTAACATTAGGTATTAAGGTTACCTCTTGAAGAGCGGTTGTGATCGAGTCTCTAGAGGAAGAGACCTCATATCTCAAGTCTGATCTGACGGAGAAAAAGCTTGCGAGCGCGTTGATGAAACACGTGCTCCTCGCAATCCATGTTGATGATCCAAGCGATGAATCTCCTAATCTCGTCTTACGAGATCCGATGTCTTCTTCACGAGCAAAGCACACCGAAGGAGATGGAGATCCACTAGTAATCGATCCAACAACATAACAACGATGCGACAGATACGAGGATCCCTTGGTCAACAAGTTGACGGCCACATTGTTGAGAAAGAGAGAGGACGACCATGAGAAATTTGTGTGTGAGAGAGAGAGAGAGATTTGTTGTGTTTCACATTGTATGTGTTATAAAATAAAAGGCTAGGGTTACTCTTCTATTTATACAATTGTGGATGTCCATGGGTCCCAATCCATGTGCTCACAAATTCAATGGTTGAGATTGATTTGTGCTTTCAATCAATGCCCATGATCATGGTGTGTTTTAATTGCCAACAACAAATAATTAATTTAAAAGAAATTAAATATATTGAATTTTATTCAATAAATTTAAAATCAATTAAATCAACTCATATGGAAAGGATTTTAAGGTGAGCTACTCACCTTCCATACGTGGTGTGGATGGCCCCTCTATGTAAGGAAAAGGGAGGCTCTTCTTCCATATATGTTGAGATCTCAAATATCTCAATATATTCCACATATGCAATAACTATTATTGCAAAATTATTCACCAAAATAATTCTAAATCATTTTGTGATAGTTTCAATCATACCATTGATAAATTCTGAATCATATTCACACATCCAAAAATATGTAAAATGCATTGACAATTAATTTTTCAATGTGAATCCAATTCACATCAACTATTAATTCATAAATACAAGTTATAAATTATCTCTCTCTAACTTATTATAAATCACATTTATAATATGCATGAATGATATGGATAGTGTTATCCACATTATTCATATTTATGATAATTAAATCACATTGAACCATTTTGGATGTCTATTCTCATGAGCCCAAAAAATATGAATCACATTTACATTATTTATAATAATAAAATTACATTTAATTATTCATTTTGCTCAAAGCTCAGATACATTATCAACAATGAAATTCTTCTTGAACTCTTTCAAGAATAATGCGCTTTCTCCGTGGATACTTGGAGATAAGGACAAGGTGATTGTACGTTCCATATATAGTGACTTGGATATTGAGATCACATCTTAAATCCAGATCTCGGGGACCTCCCATAGATATTTGATTAAATCAAATACGTAGATCTAATCTTCTCATTGTATCTGAATTACATTCAAATCAATGTCCAACATTTGGACTAAGATCAGATCACTTCTCTATGAGAGGAGTCACTAAAATCCAGACATGTTTCATCACTCCCTCAGAATGGAAGCATCATAGTTATACAATCGTTTATGATCACATCACCCTCATGTATTCCTAATACCTGTACATCCTACAAACTGGAAGACCTAGAATAAACCCCAAGTTTTATATCTATTTTAGATTGTCTCCTTCATATTTTTATCATTAAGTTTCTCATTTGATCATTGGGAGTCGGTATCAATCATATACTTTTAAAAAACATATATCATACATAGGTATTGATCATTTACTTTCCAAATGTATATATCAAACCTACAAATTCAATCAAGCTTCCAAAGCGATGTGATCATACATGGAATTTGATCCCAATATCTCATGAGTGAGCTCATGTCTTTTGGTTCAGTAAATGAACCTGTATGACCCCTTTGAGAGATCGTATTACTCATATACCCTTGTATGCACACCAGCACACCGGTGTATATACTTGATTAGATAATCGACTTATCGGTCTGCCAAATGTACATACTCAAACATATAGTAACACATCTATCTCCATCAGAGGATGCATGTCTATAACGTGACATCATACGACATAGGTCTTTGATTATCTCGATCTTGTTAAGTCAACTCTTTGACCTAACTTATCTAATACCTCCAAATCTCTATTCCTATGCAGATGACCTGCATCAAGAGGTCGGTCGGATATCAACCCATCAGAGAAAGGATTTCCATCTCCTACTCAATCTAAAGATCCTCACTAAATAATCATTTGACGGTGCTTGATGAGTCCTCAATCTAACTCTTTAGATATTCATCCAAGCACCAGCCTCTATGATTCAACAATTGAATCAACAGTTGTATGATCATTAAGATGGTCGTGATACATAACCCTAGTTGTTTTAAGGGACCTATTATCCAAATTAGTTATTCTTCATTTCAAATCAGGGAATGATATTTACAATAACACTTATTGCATAATGGCTCACCATGAGATCGCATGTCCAACAAGAGGCCCTTCATTGATTGGAGTTAGGTACCCTTTTCCAGTCTCGAGATTTGTCTTCGATGAAATCTCATCAATATGATTCTCCAACCACCGTAGCATCGTCACCTATCTTCCACCGCATTTGCTAGCCCTTCAAGAGTCTTGGACGAGCATCGGAAACCTCTAAGGAACTAAGAGGATCAAGGATAGTGTCGCCGAAGTGCACCCCCTTGCACCACCGTCTGTGGAGGAGGAGAGCCCTCTCGATGTACAATTACGATAAAATTGATCCTTCTTGGTCTCAATCAGACGGTCCAAATCTTCTTTGAGCCTCATCACTGAGCCTCCAACCTCGGTGGATCTGACCTCTCCCAAAGCAGTAGAATCACACCATGTAGCTCGAACCTGATCCACGCCTCGACCCTAGCTGCATGTGCAACATGTTTCCGCCTAGGATTTTTGCCCCTAGATCCATCAGTTCCTATGAATTGAAAATCTATCCATGCACATGGAATAGTTAGATAACCTTAATGACTTTTGTTATTTACATTTAGTCCATTTTAGGCCTTTCTGTGATGTTTTATTAGTTATTTTACATGTGTTTATTCATATATATGCCCTTGGATTGTTTGATTAAATACCTTGGGCATATGAAATATAATTTTAATGATTTTGGTATTGTTGGAATCACATTTTAACGCTCTTAATCGTAATGCCATGTATGTTTTTGATTTAATGTGCAATTAAACATGAATTTAATAACGATTTTATTACTTCTCATATGCTAATTACTTTGTCTTAAATTCATTTTAAGTCTTAAATTGGATGGTACATCTTAGGCAAATAAATTCTTGGCATTGCATTTCCTGCTTAAATTAGTTTTAAATGATTTCAAATTTAATTTGGGAGCATAATTTTGTAATAGTGTGTTTTGTGTTGTTTTATAATCTCATTTCATTTTGTAGTACCGTATTAACTTACATATAACAAGAGTTTTAAAAGAGCATGCATTCATTTGTTGATCGAGATTACATCAGATCCTTTGACCTACGTATTTAATTCCTAGTTAGAAAACTAGATAGATCGTGTCCTTGAGGTTCGAACCTAGACTTATCCACGTATAAATTAAGCCACATCCTCTTCACATAGATTATTTCACGTGGTTCTGATTGAATTGTCATTGGCTTGTATTGCAATTAGATGAAATTGACATAGCCAACTGAGGGTTTATCAAAAAGCCACTCCTAATGTGAAGGCATTGGTGGGAGAAGAAACGAGTAGCAAAATGATATATCGAGAGTGCTTGTCCTTTTACGAGAAACCAAGGAACAAGGGGATTGTGGTGAAACAGTGCTGGGTTAATTTGAAGATGTCACTAGTCGATCAATCATTCTAAATATGGAGGGTTCCATCATGTAATTGAGATTGAACATCAAGGATGTTCTTCGTACCATTTTCTCCCAAATTTTTTTCGTGGGTTATTTTCTTTATCGTAGCTCTTTTTACATATGATGATTAGCTTGTTTAGATGTTTGATTTTAATATTTTGTTGGCACCATCAACCATACGAAAATCATCTATCTCCCTACAACAGTCGCACCTTTTGTAAATGACTTAAATGTTTTTATCCTTGAATTGATTGGAGGCATGGTGTTACTACAACATCTTGATCTTTCTTACAATAGCTCGAATCCGTGAATCTATCGGAGGCATGATACCTCCAACATTTGAATCTTTTTGGAAACACGTTGAATAGTTCTATCTCTGGCCATAATGTCTACATGCAGAGAGTCTTTCATCAAAATGGAGTTCGTCTTGGTTTATCCAATCTCCACTGTGATATATGCTATGTTTCTTTTTTTTCGTCGTTCTTCTAATTTAATTACACGAGCATTGATGCTTTGAGTATATGTTGATATGAATTTGTGATGCAACTGCGACTCAATTATCTCAATAGATCTATCAATTCTAATCATAGTGCCTACATAACAATATGTTGATTGAAGACGATGAAGATATAAATGATCATGGCTACGTATAGTCCTAAAAATACCAATTCCAAATATATGTAGTTTTAAAGCCAAGCAATCTTACCTAGTACAACGAAATTATTCATTATCTTTTTATGTCACCTTATCTTTTCTAATTCATTTCCTTCCTATCAATATAAAAGAGGGGAAAACTCCCTTTATCCCTCCATCGGAAGGGCCTAAACAAATACCCAACGCGCAAGTCCTTTGGAAATCGTCTTTTCAGTGATGGAGCACCAAGTTGCCTAGCATGATAGCATATCTTCGTATTGCAGGTATGAGTAAATAATTCAGTTATTATTATGAGATTGTTCGGGATAATCTAGATGTACTTCCTATCTTTTGCGAAAACTTTGTGAAAAATCCAAGCACATAGATTTAATGTATGCATATTTTTCTACATACACATCAAATTCATTTTGATGGGATGTTCCTAGCTAGTACCACACATGTTAACTTAGGTATATTACATGCATACATTAAATCTAGGGTTTTTTTATCAGTTTTGCCCCTCTGAGATATTGCAATATCAGTTATGCCCTCGCTTTTTTGGAATATCAGTTGTGCCCCCGAATTTTTATCGTTCCATCACTTGTGCCCCTCTGTAACTTTAGCTGTCAGTATGTTGGACTTAACAATGGTTTTTTCAGACTATAGTGAGGTTAAGAGGGGCATAACTGTCCAAACTCTCCGTCAACCCATTCTACTCCTCTCGCACATCCTCCTCAGTCACATGCGATGTTCGACCTCTTCCTCAGTCACACAACCCACTCCCCCTTTCCACTCCTTCACCGTCCTCATCCTCGACCTGAACCCCTCTCCCCCTCCTCTTGACCCGTAGCTCCACCATCACTTTGATCTCGTCCTTCGCCAGATCCGCATCGGTTACCTCGTTGACGATGACCACGTCGAGGTGAAGATTGGATCAAGGAGCTGCTACGGGTGTTCCATTCTGGAGAGTTCATGCGTGTTTTATGGATGTAGTATATTCTGCTCAAGGTGAGTCTTGTACATGTCCTGAAAGGTGCCTTTGACTTCCAAATGATGCTGCGGATACCAAGATGACTCAATGGAATTGGACGGAAATTAAATGGACATGAGCTCGTGTTGGGTTTTTTCCACAACCTGATTTTTGAATCCAAAATTAGAGAGAAATAAGAAGCTTAGGATAAGGTTTTTGTTGTCAATCAAAAGGAACTTGGATATGCTTCCCAAGACACTAATTAATTGCTATTAAAGTAATAAAACTAAGAAATGAAAAAGGAATCGTGGGGGAACTTGCTTGGGAACTGAGTGTATCGAACCCTCCTGGTTGTAGCTAGGCAACTCAACCATGGCTAAAACTGTGTGAATGCTAATGCTGTGCTATTCAGAGCAAAGGGGGATGCGTTCACAATGAGGATGCAATCCTTCCCCTTCAACAAATAGCATCAAGAACCTGTTTCTTTTAAACCTACAGAATAAGATGAAATTGATTACTATTGCTGTGCAACATAATTGAAGTGGATAGAGGCGTGTGGAGATGATGTGGTGGCAGAAACAAAATGGACTGAAATGGGCTTTTCTATCACTTGTGCGCCAGATGAAAACACAGTTGCTGTGATTGAAATTAGATAACACAGAACTGATTTGGGAACAAAACTAAGAAATCAAAAAAGTGAGAGGAGTTCTCGGCCATATCCTCGGTGATGCGGAGGCCGGTGACTCTGCCGTAAAAGCTGAGGAAATAGATCATGATACGGCGAACGCTGGCCCGGATGCTGAGGCAGGATGCGAGGTGGAGGTTGCCGCCAGGAGGTGGAGCTCGCTGGAGGACACATAGACGAGGTGGATGATGGAGGCGGCGGGGAGGCCCCAGTCAACGACGCAGGAGGCAACATGGGCAATGTCGAGGAGGACAGAGTGGGCGACGTGGATGTGCCGATGGAGGGTTGGTGAGCTCTCCCTACTCGGGAGGAGGGGGTGGAGGAGATCTTTTCTATTTTTTTTTTAAATTTAATTTCAGTTGTGTGTTGAAAGTTAATGTCCGGTTGCATCGAAGATAGATGACAATTGACCAGAGACACAAGTGATAGAAATACAAAAAATCAGGATAAAATTGTTATTCCAAAAAAATAAGAAGCATAATTGATATTGTAATATCTCATAAGGCCACAACCGATAAAAACCCTTAAATTTATGTGATCGGATTTTTCACAAATTTTTCGGCAAAAAAGGATATTAGAGATAGATTACTCCACGGCGGAGGATTACTCCCGTATTGGTCACCTCCTCTAATCCTCCAAGCTCCATTTCACCTCGCTCCTTCAACTTGCACTCCCGACATCCTTCACAACCTCATCATCCCCTCCCTACAGAACCTTTCCCTATCTCTTCCCCTCATATTCCCCTTCCAATGGCTCTCCCCTTCACGTCCACCACTTCCCTCACCACCACCCAACTCCTGTTCTCCTCCAAGAACTTCCCTCTCCCCCGTACTCTCACTTCCCTCACCCAAACAAGGCCTGGCCTCCACGTACGCCGCGCAAGACGGGGTCTCTCCTCGAGGAAGCAGGACAACACGGGGAGGAAGAGCGTGGCCACCGAAGAACTGGTGGCCGAGTGGGGAGGAGGCGCTGCGGCGGAGGGAGGAGGGGAGTTGGGGTTCGAGGTGAGCACGACACCACCACCCGTTCTTCCGGGGGAGGCCAGAGACTTGTGGGAGGGACCTCAGTGGGACGCCTTCGGATTCGTCGTGGAGTACCTCTGGGCCTTTGGGATTCTCTTTGCCGTGAGTTTTCTTTTAGTTTGAGTTCTCATTTTTTGTTCTTTTATTACTAATCCATTAGTTGATATGAGACGTTGAATGGTAAGTATAATACCTCAGGGGAAGTGGTTTCCTTTGAAATAACGAGTTGACAGTTTGTTGGTATTTGAAATGAGCTTTTCTTTTTCTTTATATTGCACCGTTCAAGTGACTTAAATTGGATTACAGTCAATTCTCGTCGACTATATATTCCTTAACCTTACCTTCTTTCTGTCAGAATTATCTTAGTGCCCGTGATCATTGGTCGACCACATGTCTCAATATTGAGCGGTTTGTACCTGAGTGTTTTGTGTCAGCAATTTCGGTTTTGTCTCAGCTGAAGCAGTTGCTCTTCAAATTTATTGACTTTGATCATCAGAATGTGGCCAACCAAAACGCTGTCTGCAAAACAAAAGTGTAGCCTAAACACTAGCAAAACGCAAAAGAATAAACCATTACGAAGTTTTTAGCTATGAAATATTTTTTTTGAAAGGAGATGATGTGATGCACTGAGCAGACGCCCAACAACAAAAGCTTTTATATTCATAGATTAAGGATATCATTTACTCTTCTGGACTCCCTCAATATCTTGGGCCCTGGCATGATCCATACATTCTCTACATAACATCTTTCACCATGAAAGATCACACCATTCCTATTCAACCAAATGGCTCAGAAGGTAGTTGTAACCCATACCCAAGTAGAGTCTGGGCCACCGTGATGCAAGCAAGGTTTTCACCATGAAAGATAACACCTTCCTATTCAACCAAATGGCTCACAAGATAGTTGCAACCCATACCCAAGTAGAGTCTGGGCCATCATGATGCAAGCAAGATTTGGAAATGCGGTATGCGGTATTCGTTTGGCCAAGTGGATGCGAGGAAGAGTATGAGGGCATATGCTGTTTATGTGGTTCATAATATTTTAATTTAAAATATTAAGAAAATACAATTTAATTATGGTGTTATAGAATTAATTTATTGTTGGTATTAGTGAATAATTTATTGTTGATGATTTGACACAAGCCAAAATAAAAAATTACAAGTAAGTTAATAAAAACCACAATGTGAAAGAGCAAGTGTTTACATGTGATGCTATTCTCATACATGCTTTTAAAAATCCATCTATATGTATAAAAAAGGGACCACAACAAAAACACTACATATACACTATTAAACATATGTTCCCAAATGATTAATATTGAAATATATAAACCAAACTTCTAATCTAAGTCATCATCAAAATTGCTAGCTAGATTATCTTTATCGCTTTCTGAACCACTACTAAATTCTTCTGCTTCATCTAAAGTAGGAAAGCTTTCATATATCCTTTGACTCCTCCTATGTTCAACAAATTCTTCCCTTCCACTTGTTTCAACCATCATGTTCCATGTGAGCCCGACTTCAAAAAAAAAATGTTCCACGTGAGCCGTGATTCATGGAAAACTTCTTCTTCTTCTTCATTGGCACGTATCCAATCCATAACATGCGCCGTATACTTTGAACTAAATGGATCTCTCTCCCTTTTAGCGATTGGTATTCCCTCAATTTTGAATGGAATTTCACAAAAACCAAGTCATTCAATCTCTTGGTTTCAAGTTTGTTTCTTTTTTGGATGTGAATCTGTAATATAAATATCTACAATTAATTAACAATAAATTATAACGACTCGATGAACATATCTTGTTGTACATTCTAATAATGAGATTTATACCACTGCAATTGAGCTTCGATTCCTCTCATATCCAAAAGAAGATGATGCCAACTTTAAATTTTTCAAAACCATTGCTTTCAAATACGACATCTTAAAACCATACAACAACCACCAATCAATTATAAGAGAGAATAGGCAATCATTTTCTTATATAATAGTATGTTTAGTTTAATAAATTTAAAATATACCACCATGATTAAAATCATCGTCATTGGTGGATCTTTGTCTGATAGCTAATGACTTTTCAAATGCTCCATCTCCTCTTCGGTAAATCATCTCTTTTTTATGATGGCATCCTGAATCTCTGAATCGGGGTAAAAAATCTTCGAGCATGCCAGTAAACCACCTATCACAAATCTATCCTTAGAAATTGCATTCTTATCTCTGTAAAAATAATATTTAGGGTTTGAGATAGAAAGTTGCAAGACGGAGAGATGTATCCAATCTTCCTTTCATCTTCAAGGTAATAGAATCTACAAAAGGGCTTGTATGAATGTTCGATGTCTTTAAAAATACCATTTATCTCATTTTTTCATCCTATAGTCCTCCATAAATAAAGCCCATTGAAGGCTTCCGATTCCCATCAACAATACGTAGGAGGTAGACTAATGGAGAGGAGATCTTCATGGTCAAGGAAACTTAATTCCAAAATATAGCATTAAGGACGATGCATCCACCTCATCAGCATAAAACATCAACTGCATTATTTCTTTCTTATCCAATACACTTTGTAATTGAGGAAAGTGGTGGTAAATCTTGTTTGCCCTAGCCCAACAATCTTAAAGCTCAATATCTTCACATGGCTGTAGATAAAAACAATAATAGTCTTAGCCTTTGTGATGAAATTTTTTTACTTGGTTCCTTGCTAATCTCTTCAAGAACAAGATCTATGCAATGAGTGATACACAAGGAGCAAAATATCCTTGGATATTAAGTAGCCTCCCGGTTGCTATATTTGCATAAACATTGTCAGTAACAACTTGTATAACGTTATCTGTTTCAACATCCTTTACAAACTCATCAACAAGAGGTATTCAACGGTGTGAGAGTTGATAGATGCGTTGCCAAACTTCAAAAACTTGTGCCCAACTCACAGTTCTACATGTTCATTACGCTTCTCCCCCTCAAGTCAGTCTATGCATCGATCATTATTGAACAACTGCTATTTTTTCCATGATTCATGGCTACTTTTGGAAACTCCTTTGATTCGTCAACTAACTCCTTCAACAAATTTTGTGAAATTTCATGGTAAGGAGGATAGTATCTACTTCCATATTGTATGATTGCTTCATACATGCAAGTAAAAGAATTCTTGTTTACTGCATTGAACGGAATGCCATAATCATATAAGACTTTTGCAACATATTTCTTGACTCATGCACGCTCCTCTTTGGCTAATACATCTTGATGTATAGTCAGATGCATTGTTGTGCTCAAAGAAACATCACCATCTTTAGAAACTCGAGGCCTTTTTGCATCACTTCTTCCTTGATATGCAATGGTGGAAGATCAAATGGATGCTTTGGTTGTCACTTCCTCCTGTAGTTCTTTCATACTGGCAACTTTTTCATTCTTCTTCTTCTTCATGATATCTTCCACATAATCTCTGATTTCCTTTTGCATATTTACGTCATCCTATGGACATGTTCTTATATTTTCTTTGATGTGTGCAAGATGATGCTTCATCTTGTTGATGCATCCTTCCATGATTATCCTACACAAGCAACATGCAACTGTGTATGGATCCATCCTCTCAATAAGAACACATATTCTCAACCCGGATTGTTAGAGCTGGGTGGAACATAGAATGCTAGTTTCACATTAGACATGGATGGGGTAGGGGTATCCATAACAATCAACCTAACCATGAGAAAAAGTATTGAATCTATCAATCTAAAGATAAAAAACGCAAATTTAGTCCAAATTAAATTGGACAATCTAATTACAAAACCATAGGCCCCCAGCTACAACATGTAATCGAAAAATTTAGTGTACACACGCCCGATCGATCAATCTAAGTGGAACATAGAATGTGGATTACACATTAACTGTTGATTGATCAATAACCTAACCAAAAAATATGGTATCTTCAATCTACAAAATATTCTTAAAAACCCATGTAAAAAATGCCAACAATATATCCATAGCATTCGTATAACATTGGCCTTGTAATTGTCTATTCCAAAAAACTCTTGTCATTATAACCTTTAAAATATCATTCCTTTATATGAGCCAACATATAATTTTCGAACATTGAAGTAACTTCCTAACATTTACCATTCAATCTAAAAAAGGCCCGATTATGAGTAACCATGTGTCATTACTAAGTAACAAGAAACAAAAAATGTATTCATGCTTATGCTCCTGCTCCAATACTTAGCTTCCTAACAAATCATAAAATCTACAAAAAGTAAAAACCTTAATTTAGTCCTCTTTACATTCTTAGACTTATGTCGGTATGCTTGTATTCTTAACAAAACATGTTCCTCTGCCTTGGCTTCTTGCGGGTGGAGTGGGAGGCGCTTTGGCGCGGTCTGTTGGTGGAGGGGAGGCTCTGGAAGGGGGTGGGGATCGGTCTGCTGGGGATGCATCGGCTGCTTGTCCGGTGGAGGAGGTTGAGGAGGGGGATTCGGCCCGAGGTGGGGGGAGTTGCGTTGGGCACCGGTTTGGAGAGGGGGGGAGCTGTGACCTCTCCGCGGGTGGAGGTATCTTTGGGGGAGTGGGATGCGGTTCAGGGGGGGCGGGATTTTCAGCTGGGAGGGGTGGCTGGTGCGTCTGAGTGTGCGTTGGGTGGGGAGTTCTCAGCTGGGGGTGGGGCCGATCTGGCGGGGGTGGGGCAGATGGGAGGGTCTTTGTCGCTTTTGGGCGGGGAGATGCCGCGGCGTTTTGGTATGGCGTATGAAAGGGGGGGGGGAGGGGAGCGGAGGAGGGCTAGGAAGGAGGCGAGGGCTGCTCTCAGGGCATCTTTGGCATCGGGGGCGGCTGCTGAGGTTGTGAGTGTGAAGGAGGCCAGCCCGTTGGTGGTGCGGAACCGTTTTGCTACTCTCGATAGGGACTTGGCACGGCGCTTGGGGGTTATTCCCCCAAGGAAGAGGGAGGCTTTGGTTGCCAAATGAAGCTGCTATCATTGAATGTGAGGGGTCTGGGCCGGCCCGAAAAGAGGCTCGGGGTGCAGAATCTGTTGAGAGATGCTGATGCAGATATTTTCTTGCTTCAGGAGACTAAGTTGCATTCTTTGGATGATCAGTTGCGGCAGGAGATGAGTAGGGGGGTTTTTCTTGATGGCTGACAAAGAGGCAGCAGGGGCTTCAGGGGGGTTGCTTTCTGGTTGGCGATCTGATTCGTTTGATCTGTTGGGGATTTTCGCCTCCCAGTTTGCTTTGTCTGTTCGGCTGCGGCGAAGGGCGGATGGGATCTGTCTGTGCGTTACCAATGTCTATGGTCCGTGTCGGCGGCAAGATGGTAGCTTGGCTGCGGATCTGGAGAGTGTTGTGCCTGAGGTTGGCATCGGTATTTGGATCATCTGTGGTGACTTCAATGTCACGTTGTTACCGGGCGACATGCCGGGGGGAGCGGAGGTTCTGATCCCGGTTCCGCAGATATGAGGCAGGTGGTTCGGTCTCTGGGATTGTCTGTTGTGGATGCGGCTGGATGCAGGTACACTTGGAGGAACGCGAGAGCGAGGTCCAGACTCGACAGGTTCATGATGTCGGTTGAAGCAGGGGAGGTTTTCCCTTTGGCAAGGGCTTGGGCTCTTCCGAGGACTCTATCTGATCACACTCCTATCCTATGGTTTTCTGGTGAGGAGCGCTTGACTCGGTTCTCCTTTCGCTTTGAGAGGAAGTGGCTGCTGGAGGATGGTTTCCGGGACATGGTGCACGATCATTGGCGGAATGCGGCGGTGGCGGGCTCGGCAGTGTCGAGGTTTGCGGCCAAGCTCGAATCCCTGAGGCGGTTGCTGTTGAGTTATGGGAAGGATGTTGCCAGGAGGTGAAGGGACGTCAGGGCAGAGGCTGGGATCAGCAGGTTAGACGGGCTTGATGATGATCGGGGGTTGTCTCCGGAGGAGGTGGAGGAGAGGACAGCGTGGCTAGAGGCTGTGCTTCGGGAGGACTAAAAAGAGGAGGTTCATTGGCGACAGAGGGCCAGGCAGAAGTGGCTGAGGGAAGGGGACGCCAACACACGGTTTTTCCATTCTGTGGCATCCGGGAGGAGGAGAAGGAGCTTCTTGCATGAGATGGAGGTAGGGGGCCAAAGGGTTTCAGGCGAGAGGGATATTGGGGTCGCCTTGCGGGGCCATTTTGTGAGTGCTTCGAGGAGGGTGCCGGTGGAAGATTGATGGGGTTGGTCGGGTCGGGAGGCGAGATCCTTAAGTGGAGCCCAGGCTGCTTCGTTAGTGGTCGAATTCACGGAGGATGAGGTGCGCAGGGCGGTTTGGGAGCTGAATGCGGACGGGGCTCCGGGACCGGATGGCTTCTCCATATCATTCTACAGAGAGTTCTGGGATCTGCTGAAGGGGGAAATCTTGGAGGTTCTGACTGAGTTCAGGGGGGGCAACATGGGTTTTGAGAAAGTTAACAGGGCTTTGATCTTTTTGTTGCCGAAGAAAGAGACCCCGGTTGGGGTGGAGGACTACAGGGCGATTTCGATTTCCAATGGCATTTACCTTATTTTCGCCAGGGTGTTGGCGTGCAGGCTTAGAGGGGTCCTGTCCTCTGTGGTCTTGTCGCCCCAATCTGCCTTCATTCCGGGTCGGTGTATGGCGGATGGAATCGTGACCGCTTCGGAGATTTGTCGTAAGTGGAAGAGGTCTCAAAAAAAGGTGCAGTTTGGAATATTGATTACGCCAAAGCCTATGACTGCGTCAGTTGGAGATTCCTTTGGTTAGCTCTGCAGAAAAGGGGTTTCCCGGAAGACTGGATTGTTTGGGTTAAGAGATGCGTCACCACTAGCTCCTGCTCGGTATTGGTAAATGGGAGGTCTGAGGGGGGTTGGTTCCAACCGCAGAGGGGGGTGCATCAGGGCTGTCCCCTTGCTCCCCTGTTTTTTGTGTTGGTTGGAGATTGTCTTGCGATTTTATTTGAGCGGGCTGTGGAAGAAAACTGGTGCGAGGGCTTCCGAATGGGGGACATCTCAGTCCCTGTGTTGCAATATGCGGATGATACGGTGATATCCCTGGGAGGGACGGAGGAGCAGAACCGCAATGCAGCTGTGCTGGTGGATGTTTTTGGGTGCCTCTCTGGGTTGCAGATTAACAGGCAGAAGTCAGTCCTTGTTCCTATGGGATTGGGTGGCGATGAGAGCATCGGGCTGGCGAAGTGGGCGGGATGCCCCATGGGGAGACTGCCGATAACCTATATGGGATTGCCTCTGGTTGAGGGCAGATTGAGGAAGTCCGATTGGGATTGTGTTCTGCGCAGAATGGAGGAGCGGTTGGAAGGTTGGAAGGCCGTCACTCTGTCCAACGGTGGGAAGCTTACACTATTGAAGCATGTTCTTTCGGCCATCCTGACTTTTTTCTTCTCGACGAGATTGATGCCTGTTGGTGTTAGAAGGAGGGTTGAGACATTGATGAGAACTTTTTTCTGGTCTGATGGGAGACAGACAAAGAGGGGGTTGCACTTGGTGGCTTGGAAAGATCTGGTTGTACCTGTTGCGGAGGGGGGCCTTGGCGTTAGGGACGTGGAATCTATGAACAAAGCTTTGCTGGCTAAGTGGGTGGTGCGCATTTGGGGTTCGTCTGACTCGCCGGTCTTGCCGCTGCTGAGAAAGATATATGGTGTTACTGGGGAATTGGTGGCAGTAAGGAAGCGTCATGAGTCTTCCTTGTGGAGTGGGATCCGTGCCGTGCTTCCGGGGCTCCGGCCGCTCCTTAGACCGATTTTGGGAGATGGTCTCCGATTCCGTTTCTGGCTGGATGACTGGACGGGGGATGGGGCCTTGGCCTTCTGCTTCCCTCGGTTGTTGGCATTGGCCGTTGATAGGGGGGCGCGGGTCACGGAGGTTGTCGAAGCTGGGGCGTGGGCGCCGAGGTTCCTTGCGGATCTCTCGGACCAGAGGTTGGAGGAGTTCTTGCGGATGTTGTCTGAGATTCCCCCTGCTGGGGAGATGTCGGGAGACCCAGACCGTTTTGAGTGGGCTGATGGTAAGTTCTCCATGAAGGCGGCCTACCGGAGGCTTACCGCTGCTCTGGTGGAGCGTGATGAAGATCTGTGTGCTGATGTGAAGGTGATTTGGGCAGCTAAGATTCCTGCCCGGGTTAAGGTCTTCCTTTGGTGTATGAGGAGAGGTCGTATTTGTGACAAAGTGAGAAGAGGCAAGGTGATTTAAGACATGCTTTACGAATTCTTCACCTTTGATCAAAGAGGCCTGAGCGAAAAAATTGTGCCTATGCATAATTAGACCAAGCATTCACCACTTCTAAATCTGGATTGTTTGCCAAAATAAACAAATATGAGAAACAATCACAGAGAGCTCCCTCTGACTAATCATTTCACTAGAATTTTAAACTCCGATCACTAAGGATTGGTTGTAATAAATGCAATATCCCATATGAAATAAAACTAGGGATGAAAATGATAAGATACAGATATGAATATAGGTGTTACCATATCCTTATCCTTTTTAAAATCCAGATACGAATACGAATACAAATATCACATGAATGTGTAAAATGTAAAATCATATCCTTAAAATGTAAAATGTAAAGTCATATCAGGAGGCTCTCAAGGATAGTCAGTGGTGGTTAGCCATGGAGGAGGAGATGGCTGCGCTACAGTCACGTGGCACGTGGAGTCTTGTTTCTGCTCCAATTGATGCATCTGTTGTGAGATGCAAATGAGTGTTCACTATGAAACACTGTGCGGATGGCAGCGCGGATCATTATAAAGCGAGACTTGTGGCACGGGAGTTCACCCATACATATGGGGTGGACTATCATGATACTTTCTCTCCAGTTGCCAGACATTCTACTCTACGTATTCTAATTTCTGTTGCTGTGGCACGAGATTGACCCTTCTATCAGCTTGATGTGAAGAATGCCTTCCTCTATGGTCATCTATAGGAGGAGGTCTACATGTATCAACCACCTGGGTTTGCTGCTGAGGGGAGTGTCAGAAGGTTTGCAGGCTACACAAGGCTATTTATGGCTTTAAGCAGAGTCCAAGAGCTTGGTTCCAGAAGCTCTCGGACTTGATAGAGCAGCAGGGGTTTGTGAGATTGACTGTCGATCACTCCTTGTTCGTACAGAGGACCCAGAGAGGTACTACTATCATTCTTGTTTATGTTGATGACATCATTGTTATAGGGGACGATGAGCAGGGCATTCAGGGTGCCAAAGACTTCCTAGGTTAGCAGTTTGTGACCATGGACCTTGGACATTTACTTTACTTCCTTGGACCAGAGTTTGCCAGGAACCAGTGAGGTCTTATGATGACCCAGAGGAAGTACGTCATAGATCTTCTTTCAAAGATGGGTATGGCAGATTGCATACCTGCCACTACTCCTCTTGACCCGAGCATGAAGCTCTATGATCATGATACTGAGGAGGTCGATAAGAGGTGCCGAGAGCTTGTTGGAAAGATACTATATGTAACTATTACCAGGCCCGACATATCATTTTCTGTGAGCAAAGGGAGTCAGTTTATGGAGCAGTCCAGACATGCACATATAGATGCAGTCCATATGCTGAAGACTTCACCTGGTACTGGACTTCTCTTTAGTAGAGGCACATCTCTCTCAGTTACAGCATGTGCAGATGCAGATTATGTTGGGTGTCCAAAGAATAGATGTCTACATCAGGCTTTGCTGTGTTCATAGGGAATTCTCTTGTTTCATGGAAAAGCAAGAAGCAGACTTTGGTTACCAGATCAAGTGTTGAATCAGAATACATGGCCATGGCATAGGTTAGTACAGAGATGATGTGGGTCAGATATATCCTTACTGACCTGACTATAGATGTGCCGCTTCCCATGTACCTCCAATGTGATAATCATGTTGCTCTTTTCATTGCCAACAACCCAGCCTTTCATGAGAGGATGAAGCACATAGAGGTGGATTGTCACTAAACTCGTGACATGATACACAAGGGTATTATCGCCACTACGCATGTCAGCTCCGGAAACCAGACAACAGATGTACTTACAAGGCCCTAGCGAGAGGACCTTATCAGAGATGTTGTTCCAAGCTGAGTTTGATTGATATCTATGCTCCAGCTTGAGGGGGAGTGTTGAGATATAAGTTATCTTTATTACTATTTTCTCATTTTCTACTTCCTTTTTCTTCTTTCTGTAATTTACCTAGTAGGTTCCTCTCCTATATAAGAAAACCCTAGGGCCTCTCATAATGCAATTCTATTCTTTTCCCTCAACAAAAATGAATATTGATAATTCGGATACAGATATTTGACAAACAAATACGAATATTATACATATCCAAATTTGCTTAAAAACTATAAGCATTTTAGGTTCATAACAATTTCCAATATATAAAAAGTATATTAAGTATTTTGATAATGATATGTGCATAAAAAATAACTAAATAATAATGGAAACGTAAAGATATAACTAAATAATAAAATAAAGCTTACCAAAATTCTTTATGTACCATGTAAGTATTGATATCATCCAGAATTTGAACATTCATATTCATATTCATATTCGTATTTGTATCCATATTCGTATCCTTCAAAAAACGAATATTCATATTCGTATCTTCAAAATTTTGAACATTCATATTCATCAAAATTGAGGATATTATATAAGTATTCGTATCCGTATTCATCAAGGTCGTAAAAACCGGTAGTCGGTACTCGGTCGGTGGAGTCAGTGGCTAAGGATTAATCGACAATCGAACGAGTAATTGGATTTAATCGGCCATTAGTCGATTTTGAATTTTTAAATTATTATATAAATCAACTTTTATACATATATTATTATTGTTGGGAGAAAATGAAATTATACTATTAGAATAGACTGAGGGCTCTCTTATATAAGAGAAAAGCCCTTGGGTAAATTACATGATAAGTACATAAAGAAGCATAAAACATAAAATAGACCAAGATATATATATCTCAACACTCCCCCTCAAGCTGGAGCATATATATCTCATGCTCAGCTTGGAGCAACACCTTGAAATGGACCTCTAGCTCATGCCTTGGTGAAGATGTCCGCAGTCTGATCTCCAGTGGAAACATGGGCAGTAGATATGAGACCTTTTTGAATCAGGTCTCTAGTATAATGACAATCCACTTCTATATGCTTCATCCTTTATGAAAAGCAGAATTATTGGTAATGAATAGTGCAACTTGATTATCATATAAAAGTTGCATAGGAAGTGGAACCTCTACAGTAAGGTCAGTCAATACCGATCTAACCCGCATAATTTCTGCTCTCCCTTGTGCCATGGCCCTGTATTCAGATTTTGCACTTGATCTGGGCACCACCGTCTGCTTCTTGCTTTTCCATGAAACAAGTGAGCTCCGAACAAATACAACAAAGCCCGAAGTAGACTTTTTGTCTATGAAACAACCTGCATAATCAGCATCTGTACAAGCTGTCACCTCAAGAGATGTATCCCGGTTGAACATAAGACCCGAGCCAGGTGAGTTCTTCAGATATCTCAATATCATATAGACAACATCCATATGCACCTTTTGGGCTGCTTTATAAATTGGCTAACTTTGCTTACTGCAAACATTATATCCGACCTGGTGATAGTGGCATATAAAAGTTTCCCAACCAGCTCTCTATATCTCCTGCTATCTACCTCCTCAGTGTCATCATCATATAAACTCATGCTCAGATCCATAGGAGTAGTAGCAGGCTTGCATCTTGTCATACCTGTCTCAGAAAGGAGATCCATCACAAACTTTCTCTGTGTCATTACCAGACCACGTTGGTTCCTGGCGAACTCCAACCTAAGAAAGTATCGAAGGGTGCCAAGGTCCTTAGTCACAAATTGTTGACCTAGGAACTCCTTGGCAGTCGAATGCCTTGATCATCATCCCGTGTGATAACAATATCATCCACATAAACAAGAATAGCAACAATACCTCTTTGTGTCTTCTGAACAAAAAGTGAGTGGTCCACAGTAGACCGCACAGGCCCCTGGTGCTCTATCAACTCTGATAGCTTCTGGTACCAAGCTCTCGGACTCTGCTTCATGCCATAAGTTGCCTTGTGGAGCATGCACACCTTCTGGGACTTCCCCTCAATAGCAAACCCTGGTGGTTGCTGCATGTAAACTTCCTCCTGAAGGTCCCCGTATGGAAAGACATTCTTCACATCAAGTTGGTACAAAGGTCAGTTCGTGAAACAACAACGGAAAGAAGAATCCGTAGTATCGAATGTTTAGCTACAGGAGAAAAGGTATCCTGATAATCCACCCCATAAGTTTAGGTGAACCCACGTGCCACAAGTCTTGCCTTGTAGCGGTCCACACTGCCATATGCTATTTGCTTGACTGTAAATATCCATTTGCATCTTACAACATAGGTATCTTTTGGAGCAGATACAACACTCCATGTAGAACGTGACCTTAAGGTTGTCATTTCCTCTTCCATTGCAACTCGCCACCTACTGTCCTGTAGTGCCTCCTGATATGTACGTGGGATAGTAACAACAGAGATTCCCACGACAAACTTCCTGTACTCTTCTAAAAGATGATCCAAAGAAACATGTGCAACAAGAGGATACGTGGCGCATTGGCGATGAGACTTTCTTAGGGCAATAGGAATCTCCAGATCATCAGCCTCTCTGCCTTCTGGAATCAACTCATCCTGTATATCATGCAAAGCTCTAGTGCCATCAGTAGAAATAATGTGTTCATGACATACTTGACACGTAGTGGATGATGTGGACGATGTATGAGCAGAGGGGCGAGTAGAAGACCTGCGAGTGTAAACACGGGGTAAAAGCTCGGACTGGGTGGATGGAAGTGGAGGTGGTGGGGACGTTGGAGGTGGTGCGGGCTGAGGAGCAGCATGAAGTTCATATGGTGGAGGATACGGAGGTGGAGGAACAACAACAACCCCTTTATTAGTAGCATTGGACAACCTGTCACCTGTAGGAGAAAAATACATAACCAACTCAAAGAAAGTAACATCAACGCTCACATAATATCTCCGTCCTACAGGATTAAAACATCTATACCCTTTTTGGGTACGAGAATAACCAACAAAGATGCATTTGACAGCTCTAGGCGAGAGCTTGTCACGAACATGAGTGAAATTATGGACAAAGGACATAAAGCCAAAACCCTGGGAGTGAACGAGAAAAGTTCCTTCTTGGGAAACACAATCACCAAGGGAACCTTCTCCCCAAGAATAGTTGACGGCATGCGATTCACCAACTAGCAAGCAGTGAGAACAACGCCCCCCAGATAGAATGAGGGATACGACTCTGAATCAATAATGTTCTCGTGACATCGAGAAGATGACGATGTTTACGTTCAACTACGTCGTTCTGCTGAGAAGTATAATTGCAAGAAGTCTGATGAACTATACCGAGGGACATGAGAAATTCAGATAAATGTAATGTGGAAAACTCCAAAGTATTGTCTGTTCATATGAACTTCACATTAGCAGAGAATATGTTTTTAACTTCAATAAGAAAGGTTTTAATGATAGCACCAGCTTCAGACTTGTGTTTCAATAAGAAAACCCAAGATAGTCTCGTAAAATCATCTATAGCAACCATATAAAAACGATGTCCCTGATGACCAGGGACATAACTCGGACCCCAAATATTAAAATGAAATAACTCAAAGGACTGGCTACTATGACGACTCGGACAACTCGGGAAAGAGGAGCGACGATGCTTCTCAAGTTGGCAGGCTTCACAATCCAGTGTAGTACAAGGAGATATCTGCGGCAACACATGACACATCTTATGTAGTGGAAGGTGGCCAAATCGAAGATGCCACATGAGGGGAGAAACAGATCCAGAAGGTAGAGTAGCAACGCCAACACAAGGTGGTATGACAAGCTTATACAAACCTCGTTGCTCATGACCATGACAAATCACCCTGCCAGTTAGTATGCCCTGAAACACAAAAGAAGAGGGATCAAATATGGCATGGCAATGTAAATCTTTTGTAAGCTGACTAATGGACAAAAGATTCATCTGGAAGTCTGGACTATATAAGACATTATGAAGATGCACGGAGGGGGCTAGAATAATCTCCTCCTGACCAACAATGAGTAGACGAACTCCATTGGCAATAACCATGGATCTGCCAGGTGGGAGAGATCTGTATGTACTGAACTGCGTCCGATCTCCACACATATGATGTGACGCTCCAGAATCCATAATCCGGTCAGTCAAATCTGAATTGCTACTACTCGTAAACACATGAGTAGCCGATGAACTAAAAGATGCTCTGGTAGTGGCTGCGGCATCTGTGGCACCTGGAGTCGGAGTCGTAGGAGTGGTCATCATGTCTCGAAGTCTGGAGACAATCTCATCAAAACTTGGACCTAGAGTAAGCGAACTAGAATGCTCAGCCTGCTTAGCAACGCGCGCAAACATTGGATATCCATGCTTCTGAAAGCACGTGTCCTCAAAGTGACTAGGGTGATGGCAATGGGAACAAGGACGACGTTGTCGACCGCCTCCTCGACTTTGAGGTCCACGACCACAAAACTGGGACAACCCCACCTGCCACGAGTGGCTGCCATAGCAGAAGGGGTCGGCGGGACTGTAGTAGTAGATGTGGTAGTGATCATGTTCAATCGCTTGTAGACTTCCTCCATTGGCGGTATTGTCTCTCCAGTCAGAAGTTGAGTACGAGCGGCATCGTACTCTGAGTCAAGAGAGGACAAGAAGACTCCTATCATGGTGACATTCCGATATGCCTGCTCCTATTCCGTGCTAGTGGTTGTAGGCATGAAGCTGTGTAATCGTTCAAACATGCCTCTCAGATTTGAGAAGTGTGCGTGGAGCGGTCGACCATTCTACTCGGTCGAAAAAATGTCGAATTACAATTGAAGAATCTTGCTCTCATTCTTTGCTTGCCCGTATGTGTCTGCCAATATGTCCCACATAGCCTCCGTAGTAGGCTAGTTAACAATATCATTGGCGATCTCCGTGGTAAGTGTCCCAGAGCCAGATACGAGCATAAGCATCGTCTTGCTTCCATGATGCATTTGCCCCAGTCTTGTCCGCCAACTCCGAATCAGTCAGAATATGCTCCTTATTGTGACACTGCATTAGGATACGAAACTGCATAGACCATAACTCGTAGTTGGTTCCGTCCATCTTCATGATAGGTGCCGGGCCTTTGAAGGCACCTGAAGAAGAGAAAACGTCACGCTTGTTTTCTGACATTGTACCAAGAAGCCAAGACGTGGAACAACTGAGGATTATATCACAGGGATAAAAGTCCGTCTATATAACCATAGGAGGGAGTAGTTGTATCTGTAGACTCATACAACCATCCCTAAGGCTTTGTGCGAGGTCTAGAGCTGCACAACAAGAGAGAAATCAGAAGATATCACTAACTTCAAACGAGAACAGATCCCTGTTCAGCATGAAAAACCCTTGTGACGACCCACAGGGGGTGCTTGGGCCCCTTCCTCCGCAGGGCAAGAGATGTCCTCACCCAGCGACGGTGCTGGAATCGTTAGTGCGAGACCCCTGTGGAGCCCCTGGCGCTAGGGTAGCGCGAGAATGCGCTTGGCAGCACTAGGATGTCACCTGGCAGCGCGAGAAGGGTGCCTGGCGGTGCGAGGAGGCGCGGGAAGTGTGCCTGACAATGCGGGATTGCACGAGGAGGTCACCATGCAGTGTGGGATTGCGCGAGGAGGTTGCCTGGTTGTACCGAGAGCGCTCGACGGCATGGAGAGAGAGTGTTGGGGCCCCTGTGACGATGGGGGCAGGGGGCGTACGCGTGTAGGGTTAGGGTTTAGGGTGTGATATGGGAACCCAGGTCTAGGACTGTTGCTCTGATACCATGTTGTGGGAAAATAAAATCATACTATTAGAATAGACCGAGAGCTCTCTTATATAGGAGAAAAGCCTTTGGGTTAATTAAATGATAAGTACATAAAGAAACATAAAATATAAAATAGACCAAGAGATATATTTATCTCAACAATTATATATTAACGTAGATTTATATGTTTTCTATACTATATTAATGAAAAAAAGAAGTAATTGACTTTAAATATAACATTAAGCATATTAGTATAAGTTTGCTTTTAAAAAATCAAAAAACTAAAAAAAGCTTGATGTAAAAGTCGACCAATTAGTCGACTCGAATAGTTGGGTTGATCGACTAATGGCCGACTAGGCCTAGTGGAGTCAGCTACTCCCTGACTCGACTAGTCGGCCTAGTTGGTTGACTTTTGCAAGCTCGGTATTCTGCGATGTTGAACTATATTCGTATTCACATTCATATTCGCCAGATCCAAGAAAATGACATCCATATCCTCTATTTGACTAATGTGGATACAAACGGATATGAATATATTTGTATTCGTTTTCATCCCTAAAATAAAACACATCCCTTTCTAGAAGACGGATGGTTGGTCTAGGGCTCTCATCATGATATTCAAACTGGAAGTGACACTAGATCTTTCATGTCATGTGGTGAATCAAATCATTGCACTCTTCTTAAATTCACATGATACACTTTGTTAGGAGTGCCTTATACATCTCCTTATACTATAACAACCCTAGACACCCATCATCGACATACTGAGTAATAGAATCCCATTCAAATAAAGGATATCCCTGACCGCGTTAGCCCAAAAATCACCTCATCAATTCCTTCACATGAATACGTACCTCGATCGACAACAAACATGATTAGGGGAAACACTGGGATGGTTGGCGAAACTGCATTGAAAAGCATTAAGCGACCACCCCTTCGCATGCTACACATCCTCCAACCTAGAAGTTTCTTCTCAAGATTTCCAATTCATATGGTACGATATATCATAGGTCGACGACAACTCTAAGTACGTTAGAGCTAGACTCACTCAACTGGTGCCTAAAGCAGAGGCATAACCATTCACCTCCTCGGATGGCATCCGGAAAGGGACAAAAAGCCAAGTTCTCTCGGTTACGCCTGAGCCCTAATACATCATTAAAAAGCTCCAACATGAAAGAGATCCCTCCCATCATTTATAACCCACCATCAAGAAAGAAGATCGATTTTTTGCATATGGAAGACTAGGGACCAAAAGTTCCTCTGGCCTAAAATCCCAGCACAAGGCCTCTTACACAACCTGGCCATCATTATGGCGAAAGCATCCACCACTACACTGTGGGAACCCATCAGGATCTGGAGGACCATTCACTATTCGAGGTAAATTTTAACATTGTAGTTTGAGCCTCCTAGGCCATAAATGGCTAAGTTTGGACCATCCACCTTATTCTGATACAGCATGTGAACATTATATCCCAACCACCTACTATTGCTACCGGGCATACACCTACACAACCTCCGAAAGTGCTCAACCATCACATCGCCCACTTGATGCATGCTATGAAAACGATTATCTCCAGCAAAAAAAATGAATTAGTATAACTCCTCTTACATCGCCCGTTCATCGTGGTATGCAAGAACCTAGTGTTTGTATCGCCTTCCTTCAACTAAGTCTATGTTATAATTCTTTTTCCCATTTCTTGTCCTTCAAAATGATTTTCTGATGAGTTTGCCTTTCCTTCAATATGTCTTGCATGGCAATTTCCCTTTTGTGCTCGCCCCCTCTCTTTGTGCTGCAAGGATTGTCACGCCTGAAAGTTGCCATCAACTTAAAGGTGACCTCTTTGTTATCAAACATTCTACATGATGATTTTTCCTGACTTTAAAAACTATATTTGTGAATTATGTCTTCAATAGCCATGTCCACTCTAATATGAAAAAAGATGAAGGGCGACTCTCATTAGAGTTCCATTCCATCAATATATGATCCGATCTTGATCTAGGTAAGACCTCATTAAGGACAATTGGAAAAAACTCCAAGTACTCCAAGTATACAAGGAAATGATTGATATGTGACCCCTTTCCAAATTTAATATTAATAGTAAGTTCAAACTTATTCTAGAAATGATTGCACCGATCCCTTCACCCCATCAAAACATTGGCATAGCAAATGGTAAAAAAAGAAAAAAAGATCCCACACGGGCCATGATGCACGAGGGGCTAATGAGTCAAACGATTATGAAAGTATCGCGTACCCATCCCACCACGATGTAGCTTATTTTATCTAGAAGGGAATGAAAGAAGTCATACTCCAAGATAAAATGTGGAACATAATACATATCATTAAGGAAAAAGGGCACCTTAAAACAATATAAATACCCAATAAGCAAGACAAAAGCAAGCAAAAATATCAATATGTAACCCCTTCCAAATTCAATATCAATAGTAAGTTCAGACTTATTATAGAAACGACTGCGTCGATCCCTTCACCCCATCTAGAAATTGGCATAGTAGATGGGCAAAAAAGAAAAAAAAGCCCACACGAGTTATGTACGTAGGGCTAATGAGTCGAACGATTATCAAAGTATCGCGTACCATCCTGCCACGATGTAACTTATTTTATCCAAAAGGGAATGAAAGAAGTCATACTCTAAGATAAAATGTGGAACATAATACATATCATCAAGGCAAAAGGGCACCTTAAAAAATACAAATACCCAATTTTCTCAAGTTAGTTTGAGTTAGATGCTTGTCGTGAACACAAAGCCAAGTGAAGAAAGACATTTTTTTGGTAAGCCTATAATTCTCGCAAAATGGGCCAATAAGACCACCATTCGCCGTAGCTCTGTAGCACATCCTATTGGAGAAGTTGCAAAGACCTGAAAAAGTTGTAAAAGGCAATATCCACCGTAGTAGTAATCTTGTTATAATTAAGTGTTGATATGCCTTGAATCCTAACCATCCCAAGATGAAGAACCTCATATGCACCCCTCCTGTCATACCATATCCCAATAAGAGGGGGGTCTTGCTGCTCGGTTAACGACCCTAGGGGGAGGGTCTAGGGGGGAGCATGTGCGCTCCCCCCACGGGAGTATGGGGGCAACACCCTCGATGAAAATTTTATGGGCGTTTCTATTTGTAATCGGGTGTATGAATTCGTTTGTTTCAAGGATCCTTCTCTACGTGAGTAGTTTATAAACTCACCTAAGGTTAGGGCTCTCTGTATCCTATGTATTCCTTCTTTCTCCATGTTAGAGAAAAGAATAGAACTTGACTATTATTGAGACCCTAGTGCTCTCTTATATAGGAGAAAAACCCTGGGTAAATTACATGAGAGGTACATGAAAGAAATAGAAATTATGAAGTAATTATAAAGAGATAAAATATCTCAGCACTCCCCCTGAAGCTGGAGCATATATGTCTATCATACGCATTATGGAAGCATCTCTGAAAAGGGCCTTTAGCAAGGGCTTTAGTGAAAATATCAGCTGTTTGATCTCCAGTAGGAACATGTGGGATCGTATCTCTGGTGTAGTGGCAATCGACCTCTACATGCTTGGTTCGTTCATGAAATGAAGGATTATTGGCAATAAAAAGAGCTGCTTAATTGTCACACGGAAGTTGCATAGGAAGAGGAACCTCAACAACAAGATCATTCAAGACCGATCTAATCTACATCATCTCTGTACTCCCCTGTGCCATGGCCATGTACTCATATTCTGCACTGGATCTAGCGACCACTGTCTGCTTCTTGCCTTTCCATGACACGAGAGAACTCCCAACAAAAATAGTAAAGTCAGATGTGGACTTCCTGTCGCTAGGGCATCCTGCATAATCTGCATCAACACAAGCTGTGACCTCAAGAGACGTACTTCTATTGAATATAAGACCAGTAATGAGTGAATTTTTTAAATATCTCAAAATCATATAGACTGCATCCGTATGAACCTTCATGGGCTGCTACATGAATTGGCTCAACTTGCTCACAACAAAAGATATGTTTAGCCTGGTGATGGTAGCATATAGGAGCTTCCCAACGAGCTCCCTATATCTCCTCTTATCTACCTCCTCAGTGTCATCATCATATAATCTCATGCTTGGATCCATCGGGGTAGTAGCAGGCTTGCACCCTGTCATACCTGTCTCTAGTAGATCAGTCACAAACTTCCTCTGGGTCATCACAAGACTGTGTGGATTCCTGGCGAACTCTAATCCAAGGAAGTATCATATATTGCCAAGGTCCTTGGTCACAAATTACTGACCTAGGAACTCCTTAACTGCCTGAATGCCATGCTCATCATCACCCGTAACCATAATATTATCGACATAGGCAAGAATAGCAACAATACCTCTCTCTGTCCTCTGAACAAAAAGCGAGTGATCCACACTGGACCGTGCAAACCCCTGGTGCTCTATCAACTTTGAAAGCTTCTGGTACCAAGCTCTCGGATTCTGCTTCATGTTTTAATCGCCTTGTGAAGCCTACACACCTTCTGAGACTCCCCCTTCAGCAGCAAACCTTGGTGGTTGCTGCATATAAACCTCCTCACGCAAGTCTCTATATAGAAATACATTCTTCACATCAAGTTGGTAAAGAGGCCAGTCTCAGGAACTTCAACTGATAGAAGAATGCACAGTGTCGAATATCTGGTTGCTGGAGAGAAGGTATCTTGATAGTCTACCTCATAAGTCTAGGTGAACCCACGTGCTACAAGTCTTACCTTGTAGCGATCCACACTGCCATCTGCCCACTGCTTTACCGTAAAGATCCATTTTTACCCCACAACAGAGGCACCTGGAGGAGCAATAACAACACTCCAGGTACCACGAGATTGCAAGGCAACCATCTCCTCTTCCATGACAAGTCGCCAAGCTATCTTGTATGGTCTCCTGATATGTTCGTGGGATAGTAATAGTTGAGAGCCCCATAACAAACCTCATGCACTCCTCTGAAAGATCGTCCAAGTAACATGCGCATCAAGAGGACAAGTGGCATACGACGCGACTTCCTCAAGGCAATAGGTACATCGAGGTCATCAGCCTCTTTGTCCTCAGATATCAGCTCCTCCTATATAATATCCCGTAGAACAAGCATAATACCAGTGCCATCGGTAGAAACAATGTGTTCATGACATACCTGAGGTGTGCTGAATGACGATGAAGACACATGAACAAAGGGGCGAGTAGAGGACCTGCGAATGTAAAATTGTGGTAGAAACTGTGTTAATGTAGATAGAGGTGGAGGTGGTGGAGGAGGTGGAGGTGATTGAAACTCAATATGGGGACTTGTTGGTAGAGATAACAGAGGTGGTGGAACAAAGATATCCTCACCAGAGTCAACATTCGACAACCTATCACCTGTGGGAGAAAAATACATAGACTAAAAAAATGTGACATCAGCACTCACATAATATTTTCTTCCTACATGATCAAAACATCTATACCCTTTTTGGGTACGAGAATAACCAACGAACACACATTTGACAGCTCTAGGAGAGAGCTTGTCATGACCAGGAGTAAAATTTTGGACAAATGCCACAGACCCAAAGACCCTGGGAGTAAGAGAGAATAAGTCCTTCTGGGAAAACGCAATAAAAAAAGGAACCTTTTCTCCTAAGATAGTGGAAGGCATGCGGCTCAACAAGTAACAACCAGTGAGAACCGCATCACCCCATAATGAATGAGGAGCTCGACTCTGAATAAAAGAGTCCTCGTGACATTCAAAAGGTAACGATGTTTGCATTCAACAACACCATTCTGATGCGAAGTGTAAGCACACGAAGTCTGCTGAACAATTCCAAGAGATCTGAGAAAGTCAAACAATCGTAACGTAGAAAACTCCAAGGTATTGTCAGTAAGATGAACTTGACATTAGCAGAAAAAATGTTCTTAATCTCAATAAGAAAAGATTTAGTGACATATACCTATTCTTTAATAAGAAAACCCAAGATAATCTAGAGAAGTCATCCACATCAACCATATAGAATCGATGTCCCTGATGATCGGGAACACGACTAGGACCCCATATATCAAAATGAACCAACTCAAACAACTGATTATTGTGACGACTCTGACAACTCAAAAAAGAAGAACGATGGTGCTTCCCAAGTTGACATGCTTCACACTCCAAGGTAGTACGAGTCAATGTTCAGAAATGCGGTTCATGTGCGGCCGCATATACGTAGGCGCCATGCGTTCCGAAGCACATATTATATATGCAACATTATGCGGTCCGAACGCTTAAGCGGTCCGCATAAACCGCATATGCAGCCGTGTATGCGGGCTAGGCGGGTTGAAGGTCCGATTAAGAATCCATATATGCTTAGCCCTAATTTCAATTTCAGACCCCGCCTCCCATTGAAACACTCCAGTCCCAACTCCCATCGAAACCCTCCTGTCTCGTCTCCTCTTCATCACCATGTTATGTGCAGTGGAGTCGAGCGACGAGTCTTCTCTCCTGCTCTCCATGGCGCCTCCTCGCGTCGCCTCTGCAGTGCTCCGTAGCATCTTCCGTCTCCTCCCTGGTACATGTTTTGACCCTAATTATAAATGTAGATATTAGGCATGCTGATACATGTTTTGTGTACCATTATTTATTTCTTATGCCATAATACCTTTTTGGTGTACTATTATTTGATTGTGTTGCATGTACACTATTGTGTGTACATATACTATGAAAGAAAGATGGATATTGAGCCTAATTTTTGTGGTATTGCCATTTAGAATTTAGAATAATGGTAATCTCCACTTTGCTACCGGAAGAGATTAGAAGTTACAAATAAATTCAAAATCTGTCAATGTGTCCTTACACTACAAGGGATGCCAGGTACCTCATAAATGTTTGTTCTTGGTTGTACTGTAAATCCTTTTTAGTTAGTTCAGTTTTTCTTTTATAACCTGAAAAAATTCCATATATTTCCAAAATATAGCATCTATGAGCATTACAGGAAAAGGTTTAAGCTCTTATTAAAGCAAGATCTTCAAAAAATAATCTCTTTTTAAGTTAGATAATTGCTTTTGTCTCTTTCTTTATGTGTACTATGCTTGCTGAGGAACATTTATGCTCATGGTTAGCATTCCGTCTTTCGGTTGCGAGTTGGCTTTTTGTACCTTTATGGTAATCTATTTGGTTACATGATATTTGTTTTCTGGGCATATTTTGTTAACCTTGTGTAAATCGAGACACTTCTTTGGATCACTAACATAACTAATTGATGGATGTTTGTGTTGTCTTTGGGAAAATTCGGGGATTATGTCTAGCACGTGCACGTGAATATATTTATGTAATTTTATCTTTGAAGGTTTAGGCATCCCGTAAGTCAGAGGACTAGAAGCAAGAGTGGTTTATGAACATGATATAATGAAAAATAAAGTTTGAATCCCTACCGGATCTTGTATAATAGAGAAACGTTGTAGTACATTTTTTAGCAATAAAATAGCCAGTTTCATACAATTTTTATAGCTACCAAAACATCTAATTAAATACAAACCAAAATAGCATCAAGTTAGATTTCTTCTTTGACATATTTTTTACAACATAAATCTATAATATTTCAATTTATCATTATATTTTAATTGTTTTTAATTTAATTAATACAAAACCGCATAATCCACATATACTTCCGCATATACTTCCGCCTATCTGCTTACTCGTTTCTGATCGCTTGACCGAACGAATACCGCATACCGACTTTCTGAACCTTGGTACGAGTAGAGATCTGAGGTAGAACATGACGCAACTTCTGCAAAGGAAGATCCAGACAGAATAGTAGCACCAACAGTCGGAGGTTGGACCAATCTGTACAACGCTCTCTGTTCACGACCACATCCAATCACCTTGCTCGTGAGTATGTCCTGAAATACAAGAGAAGAAGGATCAAATATGGCACGACAATGTATATCTTGTGTAATCTGACTAATAGACAAAAGATTCATCTGAAATGCAGGAGCACGTAAGACATTCTACAAACGTATTAATGGGGTTAGAACAATCTCCTCCAGAACAACAATGGGTAGATGAACCCCTTAGCAATCACCACTGATCTTCCAGGAGGGATAGATCTGTAAGAAGTGAACTGAGTCCGATCTCCACACATGATGACAAGCTTCGGAGTCCATGATTCAGTTAGTGAAATCTGAATTGCTACAACTGGTAAGTACATAGATAATACCTAAGGAACTTGTAGAAGCTCTGACAGTAGCTGCAACAACTGAAGATCCTGCTATTGGGGTAGGTGGTGTTAATCATCTGTCTCAATCTCGAGATAATATCATCAAACCTCGCATCATGAGAAGGAGTTGGAGTAGTCTCTGTCTTCTCAGCTACACAGGCAGACGCTGGATACCCATGCTTTAGATAACATGTCTCCTTTGAATGTCTTGGATGATGGCAATGTGAGCATGGGCCACGGTGTCGTTCTCCTCCTCGACCACGGGATCCACGCTCACGAAACTGTGAAGAACCCCCTCTGTCACGAGAGGTTGCCATCGCAGGAGTCCGAGTCACGACTCACGATAGTAGACGAAGTAGTGATCCTGCTCAGCCTCTTGTAGACCTCCTCCTTTAGAGGTATCGTCTCTCCAGTAAGTAGTTGAGTACGTGCTGTATCGTACTCATAGTCAAGGGATGACAGAAAGACTCCAATCATAGTGGCATTCCTGTATGCTAAAATAAAAGAGTAAAGAAAAGAAAAGAAAAAGAATGAAATACAAAAGGTATTGAATAACCCTAAACCTCAAGACCTAGGCATCATGATGACTGGGTCGACAAGGAATAAAGTAGGGGGAGGTAAGGGCCAACAAATACAGTAAAACCTAATTTTCAATTCTTTAGTAAGTCCAATTTAGGACCTATTTTATTCTTCATTATTTATAGCTCAAATCAATAAATTTTGTACATGAAAGTTGTAGATAAAAATAAATAGAAAAATAGAAAATTTATTTCACTTAAATATAATACATATTGTGCTTTCTACACTCAGAATAAAAATCCAAAAACCCAACTTCACATACATGTATCTTCTCCATATAAACTCAAAATTCATGAAAATCACTTTTAATTGTATATAACTTTTAATTAATTGTTTAATGAATTGGTTTCATTTAATTTGGAGCTAAGATGCAAAAGTTGGGTTTTGGACCCCTATTGTGCATTATACCTGGATAAAATATGCATTTTATTTATTCTTTATATTCTTCATTATTTTATATTTTTTATAATTTTGTAAATATTATTTATAACATATGTAAATAATTAGAGTACAATAAAACCATTAAAATACACTAAAATAAATAAATGTATAAAAAATACATAGATGGATTATATGATACGTATATAATAAATACATATACTTGATTAAGTGCACATAATACTTCAGAAAATTACAACATATATATATATATATATATTTGTGTACATTTAAATAAGAGATAAATATATAAATTATGTACATAAAATAATAAAATCTAAAGTACAAAATAAAATGAAAATACATAATATACATGTAAATATATCTATGTTTATACTTGTAAAAAGTATCCTACAATAAATTAACTTGTAAAAATAAATAAAAATCATACTAAAATGCTACATAAAATAATAAAGATTTTTTTCAATTAAAATTTAAATAAATTATTTTATTATTTTATTTCGAATTCTTTTTGAATTTCTTTTCTATTTTGTCTGGTTGTGGCTTATATGGACCAATAGGGATGCAACCTTGGTTGACCCATCGATTAACTGAGACCCCTGCAATGCTAGGTCTTGTAGCCTCGCTAACCGACTGAATTGATTTATTTTCCCAACTCCCCTTGCATTTTCTCTACTAGATTCCTTCAGCAATTTTGATCCTCAATCATCATTCTATCACACACTCATTTCTCCTCGATCGATGGAATGTTGCAGCGAACCCTAGTCTCGGTCAAAGGGGCCCTCTTCTGCCATCCAAACTCTAACCCGACATCGCATTGAACTTCCTGGAGACAGCACGAGAGTCTCCAGTGGTTCAACGAGCGAGGAAGGTTGGGAATTGAGGTTGATCCAAGCCCCACCGCAAGCTTTGGCTACCTGCCTCACATGTCAGGTAAGATTTTAATTCTTGCATTCTATTCCTAGATCTTATAATAGGTGAGTGTAGCTTTTATTTCCCATTAATCTCGCCTTTTATTTATAAAATTTAAAATCAAAGTTCGTCGGAGCTCAGCTCCAGCGACCTCCTCTATCGTGCTCTGATCGTTATCTGTCCTAGTTAACCCTCCATTTTCTTCCCTATCCATCCGAGCATCAAGTTCATCAATATCATCAAGCAAGATGGTGTTGTACAATCTGAAGATTGAGATGTTTACAGGGAGGAATGGATTCAGTCTATGGCATATCAAGATGTGCGACCTTCTGAAGTAGCATGGCATCTGTGCGTCGTTAGACTAGGGGAGGGCTAAGGCACTCGAACCCTTCGAGTTGGCGGTGCAAGAAGAGAAGGCATACTCGATGATAATGTTGTGTTTGGCGGATGAGATCATCGCGGAAGCTGCCGATGAGAAAATCGTGGCCAGACTGTGGTTGAGACTCAAAAGTCTGTACATGACGAAATCTCTGACCAACAAGTTGTTGAAGGAATGCATGTTCTCTCTCTGCACGTAGGAAGGTATATCTCTTAAAGAGTATCTAGATCGCTTAAATACATTGTTGATGTATTTAAGAAACGTAGATGTTAAGATTGGAGACGAGGATGTTGTGTTGGTTTTGTTGGTTTCTCTTTCGCTTTCGTATGAGAATTTTGTTCAATCGTTTATTATGAGAAGAGAATTGATAACCCTAGAGGAAGTTCGCACGAGTTTGCAAATGCATGAACTTCGACATATGGCTACCAAGAAGCAAGACTCTAACCAATGTTGTAAAAGTCACCCGACCAACCTGACTAGTAGGTCCGACTAGTCTAGTCAGTGGGCTAGCCGACTGAGTACTGACTAATTTCGACTAGTTCTACTAGTCAACCAATTTTTACTTGGAGATAACATATTTTTGTTACTTTTTTAAAAGCAAACTTATTCTAATACGCTTAATGTTTTATTTAAATTAAATTACTTCTTCCGATTCATTATGATAGTAAAAATATGTATAAATCTATGTAAATATATAATAATATATGTATAAAAATGACTTATATATTTTAAAAATCAAAGCCGATTAAAGCCCGACTAAATCCGATTATCGCCCGACTACCGATTAATCCTTAGTTAGTGACCCGACTGACCGAGTACCGACTACCGACTACCGACTTTTGCAACCTTGACTCTAGAGATGCAGGTTTGATTATGACTCATGAAAAGAGTCACGCCGGTTATGGCTGCACGAACAAGGAAAAACATAAGTTGAAGTTGAAGAATCGCAATTCTAAGGACATGCAATTACTACAAAGAAACTGGACATTTGAAGAAGAAAGGCAAAGCCACGGTTGTTGCCGTAACTCAGGGAGGCGAAGACTCCGAAGATCATCTGGTTCTTACCGTCATAGATCAGAAGATGGCAGATAATACATGGATTCTTCTTTGAAGGTCATTGATTGCAAAACACCTATGAAGGTATGATTTGGTAATCATGTTGGTTATTTTATTACGAATCTTTGATAGTACTTCCTATTACCATGTTAGTGAAGGAAAGTTAGAACCAAGGGCAACAAAAAAAGTGGTGTTTACATGCTATGGTGAATGAGTAAAGGGGTACAAAATCTGGTCCCCTTTTGAGCATAGAGTTATTGTTCGCAAGAATATTACATTTGATGAGAATTTTATGCTTCACTCGAGTTGCAAGGACCACTGATGATGTGTACATGTGTTGTTCAAACTGACACAAGGTAGTGTTCACACAATTGATTACACCACTCGTGATCATGCTATTGCTGAACAACCTGAAGCTGAACAAGCAGAGGAGAGGTAACAAAGTGTTTCTATTGATCGGCCCTGTAGAGAGATACATTTGGCGCAGAGATATGGATTTGAAGGCATGGTTGCATTTGGAAAGGTTGCGGAGGAGACAAAGTCTCCAGAACCATCCACTTAGAGGGAGGCTATAACATGGGCAGAATCTGGGCAGTGGATTGCTGCTATGGGTGAGGAGATGGAGTCTCTTAACAAGAATCAACATGGGAACTTGTCAAGTTTCCAAAGGGGATGAAGGTCTTTAGATGCAAATGGGTCTTCAAGAAAAGTCACAAATCTCATGCAGCGAAGGCATCATATATAAGATACATCTACTTGCGAAGGGTTACAATTAGAAGGAAGGTGTGGATTACGAGATATTCTCTCCCATTGTAAGGCACATCAAGGCTCTTGTAGCACATCACGATTTGGAGCTGGAACAACTAAATGTCGCTACAACTTTCTTACACGGTGAACTCGAAGAAGACATTCTTATGAGCCAACAAGAGGGATTCACATTTCAGGACAAGGAAGACTATGTGTACAGATTGAAGAAGTCATTGTATGGTCTTAAGTGGTCTCCCAGGCAGTGGTACAAGAAATTTGACAGTTTCATAATTGATCATTGGTTCAACATGAGCTTATACGATTGTGTGGTGTTTACCACAAGATGGAGGATGGGTCCTTCATCTATTTGTTACTGTACATCGACGACATGCTAATTACTGCTAAGAAGAAGAGTACCACATATGATCTAAAAAAGCTTCTTAGTTTAGAATTTAACATGAAGGACCTTGGTGCAACGAAGAAGATTTTAATAGTGGAGATCATAGAGATCACGCAGAAGGGAAGTTTTTCTTATCTCAAAAGAACTACATTGAGAAAGTTCTAATGATATTTGAGATGTCTATAGCCAACCCTCTAGGTACTTAATCTGTTGCAAATATTCATCTTTTAGTTTCTTTTGCACCTCAGTCAGACACATAGAAGGAACACATGTCACGTGTTCCCTATGCCAATGTAGTTGGGAGTCTTATGTATGCCATGTTATGCATAAACTTGATAGTGCTCATGTTGTCAGCGTTGTTAGCTGATTCATGGGCAATCATGGGAAGGAGCATTGGCAGCATGCAAGCAAGCAGATTTCCATTATCTGAGAGGAATATCATATATTGACATCATCTATAGAAGTGATTCATAGTATTTGGTTCATGAATATTCAGATTCAGACTATGTTGCAGGTGCTGATGGGGGGAGATCAATGACATGTTATGTTTTCACTTTGAGGAATTCAGTCATCAGTTGGACGACTACTTTACAACCATCAATTACTTTGTCTACCACAGTGATAGAGACTGCAAAGGAAGACACCTGGCTGAAGGGCTTAGTTGGAAATCTCGGTCTACAACAGGATCATGCTATAGTATATTGTAACAGTCTCAGTGTGATATGCTTAGCCAAGGATCGTGTGCATCATGACAGGACCAAGCACATAGATGTCAGGTATCTCTTCATTCGTTCTGAGAGGAGGATCTAGGCGAAGAAGGTTGACACAATAGATAATCCAACCGTTATGTTCACAAAGGCAGTTCTTGGGAGTAAGTTCAAATACTGTTTGGACTTGCTCAATATCGACAACTGGCAATAGCCCCAATGAGGGGCTGGCAGTGCATGACAAAGCTTGGCAAAGCTTCTCAGATGATTCAATTCAAGATGGAAATTGTTGATATGCCTTGAATCCTAACCATCCCCAGGTGAAGAACCTCATATGTACCCCCTCCTGCCGTACCATACCCAACAAGATGGGGTCTCGTTGCCCGATCAACGAGCAAGGGGTGGAGGGGTCTAGGGGGAGCAAGTGCGCCCCCCTGTGGGGTAACATCCATGGTAAAAAATTTTACAAGCAGTTCTATTTGTATTCGGGTATATGGATCCGTTTGTTTCTGGTATCTTCCTGTACGGAGTAGTATATAAACTCCTCTAAGGTTAGGGCTCTCTGTATCCTCTGTATTCCTTCTTTCTCCACATTAAAAATCGATCGTCGTCGCCAAAGGACATAGACCAGTTACCGGTGAACCTTGTTAATCCATGTATTTGTGTCTTGCTTGATTGATCGTGTTTGTTCGTATTTGCTTCCACGATCCGTAACATTAAGGATAAAACAATCACCCTTCCCACTACAAATTTGATTTTTTATGTTGCACACAGATTTTGCCCAATTGTATCTGGCATCCTTGGGCTTCAAAACCATGTCTATTGTGATAAGCTTGTTCATAGCCGAACAGAAAGGAATGAGCTCTACACAACTCAAGTATCATACACAATTTTTGAGTGTAAAAAAGGAATGTTTTCTCAATTTCCAATAAGATAGAATAGAAAGGCACTGAAGCAGTCTCATGCCTTCATGGATGCTCTATTAAAAGTAGAGATCCCTTTAATATTGTTTCCAGCCCTTGATGTGATTCGGTTGGCACCATCACCCATATGTGCCGAAAGAAAGGTGTAGATCTTTCAGAGATTGTTAGCCAATCTTTCCGAATTGAATGCCCTCAAATCTTTAATATCCCATCCCTCATTTTCAGAGGTGTAGAAAGGGTTACCGAGAGACTAGGTGCGGTTTATTGAACTTTTAACATCATTCTAGAGGTATCATTGCTCATAGAATGTATGACAATTGGTGTGATAGAAGAATTGACAACGATTCTTCTTGAATGCAAGGAGAGACAATACACATATAAGAGGCAATCCTCTTCCAGACTTTGTCGATGACTTGATCCCATAACTTCATGGGGAGAGTTTTAGGACAAGGACCATGAACCCAGATAGCTTACCGCCATGTCCCTTTGACAATTCCCAAACCAGTTAAGGTGCTCGTAAAAACACCTTCATCCACCATGGTGAAGAATCTAGACTTGATATAGTTGGCCTCCGAGCCTATCAGCCTCAAAAAGGTTTGTAGAATCTTGTTAATGTTAATTAAAGAGTTAGGGTCATCTTCACTAAAATGAGAAGATCACCCGTAAATTGAATATTAGAGATTTAAACATATTGGTCGTTAGAGACGAAAGGCTCTATGATACCATCTTTACTAGCATGCAGAAGAATGATGTGGAAGATGATCATCGGGATATTAAAAAGCAAAGGGGAGATGTGGTCACCCTTCTTGAGTCCCTTGGAAGTCCTAAAGACGTTCAAATCACAGTCATTAACTCTCGCAGAGTTTGGAGGTGGAAATAATCCTCTTAATCCAAGATATGAAAATGTCATACCAATTCATCGATCTAAACAGAAAGACCAATCGACGGAGTCAAAGGTTTTGTAGAAGTCCACTATAAGAACCACACCCCCAAGTTTGTGAAAATCCCGATCGGCAATAATTTCCGATGCGGTGTTCGCACAATCATTACAGGATTGTTCATTGAGGAAGACATGGTATTTAGATGGCATAGCTTTAGCCATAATCGGTGCTGTTGGTTAGTGTAGAGATAAATATTATTATATGCTATGTACCTGTTCGTAATTTTTATTTCTCTCTGGACTACTATGTATTTTACCCTTGAGGTCTCTCCTTATATAAGAGAGCCTAGGGTTTCTTTGAAAATAGATTACTAGTTTTTCCCAACATGGTATCAGAGCCAAAGCCCTAGGGCTCTCTGCCTCTCCCTACCGTCGCCGTCTCTCCCTTCGTTTCCTCCGTCGACGCCGCCTCCTCCCCGGGCGCCCCACCACCTCCCGGGCCCCACCGCCTTCCCGGGCCCCTCTCGGCCTCTCGGGCCCCTACGCCCTCCCAGTCCCACTGCCTGCCCGGGGCCTTCGCCTCCCCGTGCCCTCCGCCTTCCCGGGGTCCTCCGCCGGACCCCCCCCCTCGTTACGCCGGCCCTGTAGTGCCGCCGGCCTCCAGTCCCGCCGCCCGCCCCTGTCCTGGCGTGCCCTAGCCGAACTCCTGCCACCCGTCGTTGGCCGGCTTTGATTCTAGCTGGCACCGCGGCGACTCCTGAATCCTTGATAGTAGTCGTCTCTTCATCCAGATATATGGATTTGGGTGCGTAACGTCTACATACGCACTCGAATCCTATGCAGTTTGTGTAGACATTTGTCACTTTGTCTACAAACCCTAGTTCTTCTCCCGCGGCGATATGTCAGAATCAAAGGTTGATATGCCCTTCGTAGGCGCGTTCAAAGGTCCTGCGCCAATAGTCAAGATGGACAGGTCGAATTATGAGCTCTGGGCGATGCAGTTCATGAGTCTCATGAAGTAGAATGGTAAGAAGTACATTCTTATCGAGGATGAGCCTGCAGAGAAGACATGGATATATGCCTCGTGGGAGGCTGATGATTCATATGCCAAGGTCTGGTTGTCAGGAACACTGTCGATGGAGATTGCCAATGATGTCCTCCATCAACCCACTGCCAAGGCAATGTGGGATATTCTGGCTGCTACATATTCCCAGGTGCGAAACGAAACGAAGATGTTACAGCTTCAACATGATATATTCACAATGAAGCAGAACGACAGACCTCTTCACTCCTTGTACACATCCCGAAGGGGCATGTTTGAGAAGTTATACAGTACCATTCCACTCACAGCGACTCTGGAACAACAGAAGACGTTCCGGAATGTCACCACGGTCGGTGTTCTACTTGCGGCCCTAGATACTGAGTATGAGGCCGCCCGCTCTCAGATTTTGGCTGATGCAGTTATTCCTCCGATGGAGGATGTTTACAGGAGACTCAGTCGCATATCAGTGTCTTCCAGCTCTTCTACTCCACCCCCATCGACGATGGCAGTATCGCGTGGGAGAGGTAGTCACACTTCTGGCCGTGGTCGTGGACGTGGACCCCAGGGTAGGGGTGGTCGTTTTCGTCAGCCGTGTTCATACTGTCATCGCACAGGCCACTCGGAGGAGAGATGCTACTCCAAGCATGGTTTCCCAGCATCGGCATGTGTATCAGAGCATTCTCAACCCCAATTGGCATCTACTGCAGACAATCGTTTCGAGGAATTTGTGGCACGTCTACGTGACATTATGCCACAATCATCTGGTGATTCTTCTGGTGGACCTTCAGATGTTGTTGCTACAACATCTGCCAGTTCCTCTGCTGCTGCTAGTACCTCAGGTAGTGCTACTGCATTTACATCTTCTCATGATATCTCTGATTGGATTATAGATTCTGGTGCCACACATCATCTCTGTCGCGATCGAGAGAGACTTGAGTACTACAGGGACATTCCCCATGGCCGGTCAGTACATATTGCAGATGGTACTCATTCCCCCCTTGTTGGACAGGGGGAGGTCTTCCTATCTTCTACTATGCATCTACAGAATGTCCTACATGCTCCTGAGTTCTCGATGAATTTGTTGTCTATTAGTCAGATTACGAAGGATTTGCATTGTCGTGCTATATTTGACCCATCTTCTCTTATTTTTCAGGACATACTAACGGGCAGGGTGATTGGCTGTGGCTCTGAGCAGAATGGTCTATATTGGCTGGTCCGAAATTCTTATGCTGGCGTCTCTTCCCTTTCTGCCGGACCAGTGTCTCCGTACATCTGGCATCTCCGTTTTGGTCATCTCCCGCTTCAGAAAATGCGACATCTTCTGCCTCAGATATCTCCCAGTTCTTCCTTTCGCTGTGAAGCGTGTCAGTTGGGAAAGCATCATCGGTCGAGCTTTCTTAGTCGTCAGAGTCGGAGCAGTAGCTCCCCGTTTGAGTTGTTTCACATAGATATATGGGGTCCGAGTCGTGTACCCGATTATCAGGGACACAGATTTTATGTTGTGGTAGTGGATGATTTTTCTCGTGTTTCTTGGGTCTTTCTTCTAAAGAATAAATCTGAAGCAGGTGATGTGATTAAGAATTTGATTAATGAAGTGCAAAATGTGTTTTCTTCTACTATCAAATATGTTCGTACAGATAATGCTCTAGAATTTTGTACACGGTCCCTTTCTCAGTTTCTTTCGTCGAAGGGCATTATTCACCAAACCACTTGTGCTTACACATCCCAGCAGAATGGCGTGGCAGAAAGAAAGCATCGCCACATTCTTGACATTACTCGAAGCCTACTGATTCAGAGTTGTGCTCCTATTTCTTTCTGGGGGGGATGCTGTTCTTACCGCTTGCTACCTGATCAATCGTATGCCATCTTCTGTTCTTGGTGAGAAAATTCATCTCTATCATTTTTCCTGACAAGGAATTATTCTCACTTACTCCTCGTGTCTTTGGTACTGTGGCATTTGTTCATCTTTTGACTCCCGGACTTGACCAACTCTCTCCTAGAGCTGTCAAGTGTGTCTTTGTCGGTTACTCTAATACTCAGAAGGGCTATCGGTGTTATGATCCCATAAACAAGAAATACTTTGTCAGTGCTGATGTCACGTTCTTTGAGTCTGTTATGTCTTTTTCCCCTGCAGGTGACAGACTGGTACCATCCACTACCAACGATGATGTCTATGTCCCTCCACCTCCTACTTGGCGTTCACCTGAGTCCATTCATGTTCTTGTTTCTACGTCATCTTCACCGCCACCTCCACCTCCACCTCCACCTCCACCACCTCTACGACCTCCTATTCCACCTCTACCAAAATTCTATACGCGTCGGTCAGGTCCTGCTCAGGCTACACGTCCGACATCCATCATGCCTCAGGTATGTTCAGATGACATTACTACTGACAGGTCAGACATGGTCATGGCCTTAAATTTCGCCGAAATTCAGCAGAATTTCGGTCGAATTTCGGTTTCAGTAGGTGACCGAAATTCGGCCGAAATGGCTATATCGGTCGAAATTTGGGGGGGTCTAGTTCAAAAAACCACCGAAATGACCGAAATTTCAGTCGAATTTCGACCGAAATTTGGCCGAAATTTCGTTTCGGTCCCTCACCGAAACGAAATCGAAATCCAACTTTTAAGGCCTTGGACATGGTACATGTGCAGGATTCTTCATTACAGGAGGAGATCACACCATCCAGTACAATGGAAGATGATCTTGATTTTCCTATAGCTATCCGGAAGCAGAAGCGGACATGTACATCTTATCCCTTTCCTTCACAGGTGTCTTTTCATCGCCTCACAGGCGACTTTCGGAGATTTGCTACAGCTCTATCTTCGGTGGACATACCACGGACCTACCAGGAAGCTATGCAGATTGATTGCTGGAGAAAGGCGATGGAAGATGAGATGTGTACCTTACAGTCTCGTGGCACATGGACTTTGGTTATTGCTCCTCATGATGCATCTATTGTGAGTTGTAAATGGGTATTCACAGTTAAATACCACGCTGATGGAAGTTTAGATCGGTACAAAGCACGGCTGGTTGCACGAGGTTTTACACAAACCTATGGCGTGGATTATATAAATACATTTTCTCAGGTGGCTCGTCATTCTACACTTCGCACTCTTATCAGTTGCTGTGGTACGTGACTGGAGTATATCTCAACTGGATGTCAAGAATGCCTTCTTGTATGGAGATCTGCAGGAGGAAGTCTACATGCAGCAGCCACCAGGGTTTACTACTGAGGGGGAGAAGTATATGGTATGTAGACTCCACAAGGCAATTTATGGCCTCAAACAGAGTCCAAGATTGTGGTTCCAGAAGCTTTCCAATCTGATAGAACGACAGGGATTCAAGAGGTCGAATGCAGATCACTCGTTTGTTCAGAAGTCATCGGCAGGTATGGTTGTTATCATGGTTTACGTTGATGGCATTCTGGTTACAGGAGATGATATTCAGGGCATAGAAAGGGCGAAGGCATTCCTAGGCCATCAGTTCGTCACGAAGGATCTTGGAACCCTAAGATACTTTCTGGGGTTGGAGTTTGCCAGGAATGCACAGGGTCTGGTAATGACCCAAAGGAAGTACATTACAGACTTCTTGACTGAAACATGCATGACTGAATGCAAACCATCAAGTATTCCCATGGATCCAAGCATGAAGCTGTATGACACTGTTGTAAAAGTCGGCCGACTAGGCCGACTAGTCGGCCCGACTAGTCGAGTCGGGGGGGTATCCGACTCGACTAGGCCAAATCGGCCTATAGTCGGGTCGACCCGACTAGTCGCCCGAGTAATCGGCCTAGTCGGTCGACTAGTCGGCCGACTTTTGCATAGAAGTTTTAAACTGTTTGTATATTGTTTTTATATACTTTTTTATATACTTTTAATTGTTTGTGTTGTTATTACTTAGTCATTATTACTATAAATTCAAATATATATGAAGTGGTTTTATACTTAAAATAATACAAAAATATACCTCCTTTTGCCTTAACATCCTTGTGGACACATGAAAGTACGGTGTAAACTAACAACGTCCTAACAAACATTTAGCATCCATGACTACAACAGATATGTATATGAATTCTTTTACATTATCAAATTATGTCAATAACTACAATATAATTATTACATCTTTTTATTTATCTTTTGTGATTTGTCAATTAGCTTGGTGATTCCTAATTACAATGATTAGTAACATGTGAGTTTGTTGATTAGTAACTTGTGAATTTGGTTAGCTTTGTGTTTGTATGTATTAAAATTGCTAAATTTGTGTATATATATGAGAGTGTATGTATTAAAAATCGATTTATATATTTAAAATAATTAAAAAAAATCAAAACCGACTAATGTCCGACTAAATCCGATTACTCTCCCGACTGCCGATTAATCCTTAGTCAGTGACCCCGCCGACCGAGTACCGACTACCGCTTTCTGCAACCTTGCTGTATGATGATGACACAGCTGAAGTGGACAAGAGGAGATATAGAGAAATGGTGGGTAAGCTCCTTTATATTACCATAACTCGTCCCGATATTGCCTTTTCAGTAAACATGGTGAGTCAATTTATGGAGCAGCCAAGACAAGTTCATATGGATGCCATATGCATGATACTGAGGTATCTGAAGTCTTCTCCAGGTTCAGGGTTGCTGTTTCGAAAGGGCACAGATTTATCTATCTGAGCATACGCAGATGCCGATTATGCAGGATGCCCTAAGGATCGAAAATCAACCTCAGGATTTGCAGTATTCGTTGGGAGCTCTCTGGTTACTTGGAAAAGGAAGAAACAAACTGTTGTGGCAAGATCCAGTGCTGAACCCGAATATAGGGCCATGGCGCAAGCAAGCACAAAGATGATGTGGGTTCGAGTCCAACTTTTCATGAAAGAACAAAGCATATTGAAGTCGACTGCCACTACACTAGAGACTTGATTCAGAAAGAATTGATATCTACAACTCACGTGAGCTCAGGGGATCAGACTGCTGATGTTTTCACCAAGCCGTTGCTCAAAGGACCGTTTCAGAGATGTTCTTCCAAGCTGAGCATGATAGACATCTATGCTCCACCATGAGGGGGAGTGTAGAGATAGATATTATTATGTGCTATGTACTTGTTCGTAATTTTTGTTTCTCTCTGGACTACTATGTATTTTACCCTTGAGGTCTCTCCCTATATAAGAGAGCCTAGGGTTTCTTTGAATAATAGACTACTAGTTTTTCCCAACTGTTAGCAATAGCCTTAGATATGATATACATGCTACAATTAATAAGGCTGATAGGATGAAAACTGTTAATGCGTAGAGCATTGTCCTTTTTCTGGGACCTGACAACATAATCTAGCGCATTGAAGGGGTTGTTATTGGAGACGGTGCCTTCATTAGGAAGCAGAGAGTTGACTGAATGTAGGATATCATTTCTAATGATCTCCCAATTGTCTTGATAGAAATTAATAGTGTTTTCCTTGACGGTGCCTTCGGAAGCATACTCATGGTTTTTGTTCTTCCATGAATGGATTTTCTATGTTGAGTGTTTTCCTTGATCCATTTCATGCTTGGTTTAATATGGTTGCTCTTGAAATCTGTGCTGAAAAATGTGAGATTCCTTTAAGGCGGTCTTTTGGACAAAAAATTAGCCTTTATTGTTATACTAATTCAGCATGTTGCAGCAACCCAATCTGAACATGCCCTTGTTTGAAAGGGGAACTGAAACTGGTGGAAGTCTTCTATTTTTCATTCAAACCAGTAGATGTCACGACTACAGATGACTGACTGTCCAAATATTACACTTCTCTGTGCAGCTTATTGCATGCGGAATCGCTGTTGCAACATATAATGAAGGTGCAACTGATTTCAAGCAAACTACAGCATATAAGGAGGCCATTCAATCTCAAGAGCTATTAGAAGAACCTGGGGAAGCAAGCTCGGATGTGTTTGAAGGCAACCCTACCGAGGATGCTCCCTCCGTCGATTGATTTCACGAGCATTACTACTTAGGAAGAACCATTGTTCTTGGTTTATATATTTGTCATGTCAGCATGTAAGGTAATTCCTGTTTAAAGCTGTTTTATTTGTAATTCTAATGTCTAAGTTGTCCAAAAGTGGAAGTCGATGCTTTGTATTTGCGGTAGTGTTAGTCCCCACATTTTTGATGATATATCTTGTTTATATATCTTGTTTTTGAAGGACACACATTTGGTTGTCTCCAAACAGGTGCAAGTCATTTGCTTGTTATGCTCCTAACATGACATGAGGAAGGGTTGTAGAGAAAACCCTTTTAATACTTACCTTGATTAGTCCATCTCTATGTCTTTTTCATTTGTAGAGGACATGAAAACCTATAAAAGTTCACCTCCTAGTGGGAATAATGTTTACCTTAAGGGAGTCTCTCGACCATTAGAAGGTTGGCTACATCTGAGTAGTATTGGCATATCCTTGAGAGGATCTTAAGATCTCTTTAGGGAGGGACGATGCTGGTTCATCTCTATGGAGGTCCATGGACCTCTCGACATAACTCGTTCTTAATTAGGGAGAAAGTATAACTCCTTTACAATGCATAGGGGCCTTAAAGTATTCTGTCAACTTTTTCTTTTATATGAGGGTTAGAGGCATCAAATCTAATAGGAAAATCCCCGACCTCCGGAGGTGGGGCTTGTTGAAAATACCATCGTTGGCTTCTTGATTCTGTAGGAGCTAGCCATTTGAGCTAAACCATACCAAATCCCTTGAGCTCGTTGGAGCTTTGTCGTCGAGGAGAAAATTCTGGCGACTGATCAATGATCCTAGACCATTGTTTTGAAGAGCTCATTGTGGGGTGCATGTTTTGCGTGGAGAAAATTCTGGCGACTGATCAATGATCCTAGACCATTGTTTTGAAGAGCTCATTGTGGGGTGCATGTTTTGCGTGGAGCACTATGGAACCATCGTTCGATTGGAGGGAAAAATCTAGGGGAGTAGCCCCATAGGTACGGTTTCAACTCCTCTTTGTCGATGGATCCTTATGATTTTCACACAATGGATTTAGGCATTGTGTACGGTTTGTGGATGTGTTTTTATCGCGGTTGAACGTGTTTTGAATCAAAATCGATTTCATATTGCGTTGCATTTTGGGCAATTCCTGACGACCTGTTTGTTGCTTGTTGATAAAAATTATACCATTGTGATTTGGGTTGAATGAGGAACACATCCATGTGGTTTGATCATGGTTTCACGCGACGATGGATTTTGGCTATAGGTATGATCAATTAGTTATACCTGATTGATTGGTCAACCTTGATCGATCACGAGTGGCCAGAATGATCGATCACATGTTTTGGGTTAATCGATTAGTCAAGAATTATAATCTATCATCTAGAATTGTGAATCTGTTTGGATTCAAAATTTGATATTTTTGGACTATAAAAAGTGTATCCATTTAGGATATTATGATACTTGTTAAACATCATGAACACAACAACAACAACAAAGCCTTTTCCCACATCAAATAGATGACGAAGGTTGCGTTAGGTAGCCTACAACTAGTATCAAACACTCAGAGACAAGTTCCTAACTTTTTCCTCAATTGAGAATACTATTTAGGAATTTGCCTCTAGACATTCAGATTTTTTCTACATAAACGTCATCATCATTAACAACAACATAGCCTTTTCCTACATTAGGTAGGGTCGATTACATTAATTCTATGCCTCCATTTAGATCTATCTTAGGTCATTCTTGGGCTTAAAACTAAATAATTGTCATGAATAAATAAAATAAATTGATAATGGATGAAATGGGTCTAGTCTAAATTAAAATGAATAATAAGATGCAATAAGACTTCGAGAGAGAGAGAGAGAGAGAGTATCTTGAGCATATTGTGTATGGTTATTTGGGACCTCGGATGTGATTATTATGTACTCTGTTTCAGTGGATGAGTTTTCATGCAGTGATATCTTTTACGCGTCACGATGATTAAGTGGCATGAGGGTAGATGGAGTAGACACCACCAAGGGAGGAGCATGCACCCTTGGGGCCCTACGTAGAAATTTAGATAGTCGTGAACCTAATAGTTGCACGGATTGGGGGTCATGTTGCTTGGTGCACCGAGGCGCCTAGGTTAGTGTGCGCTCTATTATTCTTTGAGCTTGCTAAGTCGTGGTTGATAATCTACGTTTCGCTTGCAGACTTATGGTTAACACTTAGATGTTGATTAGTGTAAGACATCCTAATTAGTACTCCAAGTGGTAGCACTAAGAGGGCATTTTTGGAATATGTTGTTGGCGAAAGAGGTTATACCATATTGGTTATCATGTGTACAAGGACGTATAGTGGCAGTTAATGACTTTTCTGACTAAGCTTGGTGATCTTGGTTATTTTGTTGATCTTGTGCCCTAACTCATGCCCTACGTTATAGTGAACCTTTATTGATGGGTAGTGGAATTGGGTTGGATTGGTGACTTACTTGTGTGCCCTAGGTGCTTCAAACTGAAGGCGAGGGTTTTCGCCTCACGCATCACGAAAGCAAAGCCATATAGGTCGACTAGTCATAATAGTCATAAGGGGCAACTGAAATTAAAAGATTTTCAATGAAACCATATGACATGGGAATGATTTCCAAGTCATTTCATCAAGATCACACACAAGTATTAGGGTTACCTCTTGGAGAGTGATCGTGATCTATCAGTCCCTAAGCGAAGAGACCTCCTGTCTCAAGTCCAATCGGACGAAGTGAGCACCTGCGAGCACGTAGATGAGACACATGCTTCTTGCAAAATGAGTTGATGATATGAGCGCGGAACCTTCTATTTCATCTCACAATATCCATAGTCTTCCTCACGAGTATGGGGGTACCGAAGAAGGCAAATATTCACGAACAGTCGATCGAACAGCATAATGACAATGTGACGACAATGAGTCTCTCAACAAATCCAAGAGTGGACGACCACTAGGGTTTGAGAAGGAGAAAGTTTGGACATGTATGAGAGAGAGAGATAGAGATTTTTTGTATCAACTTCTCATGTTAAAAGAAAGAGCTAGGGTTAGCCTTTCTTTTATAATAAATTGGGTGGTGGAGATGCACTCCTAATTGAAATCAATGATCAAGATTTTGTTGCAATAATTTGCAACAATAATTAATTAGTTTAAAAAATAAATAAGTTGAAGACATTCTTTAACAAATTCAATTTCAATTAAATAAATTACACGTGGAAGAAATAGGAAGGAGGAGAGCCTCCTTCTCATTATAGGGTAGACGGTTACCATGGATTTGATTTCATGGTTGACCACTCCTAGTGCGATTAAAGAGACTCTCTCTTCTTTCCCAATTGATGAGATATCAATCTTAATCATATTATCACATGTTCAAACCACTTTTATTGCTTGAATTTTCACCAAGATAATTCCAAATTATTTGTGACAATTTCAATCATGCCATTGATTATTATGAATCATATCCAATCGTCCAGTATTAAATGTAAATTACGTCTATAATTACTTGTACAATATGAATCCAATTCACATTAACTTGTAAATTGTAAATCATATTTACAATTAAATCTCTCTATGATATTGCGAATCGCATTCATAATATTTATTATTATTATGGATAATGATATCCACATTAATCTTATCTATGATAATTAAATCTTATTTAATTATCTTAGATGGCTCTTACATATGCCCAAATAATGTGAATCATATCCACATTGTTCATAACAATTAAATTATATTTAATCATAAAATTTCCAATTCTTAGATATTGCCAATTATGAAATTATTCTTGAACTCTTTCAAGAATAATGTGCCTTCTCCGCGGATACTTAGAGATAAGGACATGTCGACTATATATTCCATGTATAGTGACTTGGATACTGAGATCTAATCTCATATACAAATCTAGAAGACTTGTTAGAGATGTCTGATCAAGTTAGACAATATATCTATTCTTCTTATTGCATCCGAATCATATTTGTATCAATGTCCAACATTTGGAATAAAATTAGATAACTAATCTAATGAGAGGAGTCATTAAAATCCAAACATATTTCATCACTCCCTTGGAATAGATGTATTAATATTATACACTCAATTAAGATCACATCACCCTATAGCATTCCAAATACATATACATCCTGCATTTTGGAAGGCCTAGAGTAAACTCGAAGTTCTGATCATATTTGAATTGTCTTCTTTAGGGTTTTATCATTAAGTTTCTCATTCAATCATTGAGAGTTGGTATTGATCACATACTTTTCAAAAGCATATATCATACCTACAAATCATGTCATGCTTCTAAAGTAAGATGACCATTGATGAAATTTGGTTGGTCCCAATATTTCATGAGTGAGCTCATGTCTTCCAGTTCAGTAGTGAACATGTATGATTGATGAATACACATTCATGCACTTTTATTCCTTTATTTTTTCTTTAAAACCCTAACCAAATGCATGTAAATATATCTAACTTGTACAAATTAACTCAATAATTGTTGTATGTGAATAGTGCATAAATACTTGTATTTAAACAAAAAAATAACTGAATAAAGAAAAGAAGAATAAAAGAAGTATTGTAAATACTTATTGAACCAAAATCTCGAGGCTAAGTCAATATTGATTTGGTCGACAAGGAATAAAGTAGGGAAGATAAGGGCAAAGAAATACAGACAAAATAACACTGTTATTTATAAACCCTAGGTGCCCAATACACTACACATATAGCTGAAACTTACACTAACTTATACACACTCTTACATACTTTAAATAAATATATTTTCTACACAAAACATGTACGTAAAAATACATAGAGAAATACAAAAATAAGTGCATATAAAATAATGTACAGTACAGATGAGACACACACGAAAAAGACGCAAATAGAACTTCACAGATCCATATCCTCTGCATACGAACTCAAAATTCTCCAGACTAACTTTTATTATACTCTAAATTAAGTTATTCATCTAATGAAAGTGGTTTCATCAAATTGGAGTTAAGATACAAAAGTTGGCTTTCTGTTCCCCATTATATTATATACCTATACATTTTATTCATTCTTTATATTTTCATTTTTTTTATATTTTAAAATACTTGTAAATATTATATAAAACTTATAAAAATATAAATTTAGAATAAAATGAATAAAATTTCACTAAAATAAATAATAGAATAAAAATACATAGGTATACTATACCTATAATATACTTACCTCTATTTATTTAAGTAAATAAAATCATAAAATTAAAATAAAAACACGTAAATACATATTTAAATATATTTTAAAATTCCAATTGTGTATATATAATAATAAAATATAAAATACACAATAAAAAATCAAATATACAAAACATAGGTATTTATACCCTATAATTATACTTGTGAAAATTAACATTTAATAAATAGGTTAATAAAAATAAAAAAATCACCTAAAAATAGTATATAAAATAAGAAGGATAAAATGGGTTGCACCCATGGAAGGTCGTATCCCGATATATCGACGATATATCGGCGATATATCGGTATCGACATGTCATCGATATATTGGCGATATGTCCGATATCAGTATCGACAGGCAAAAAAGGCGAGCTGAATCCCGATGTCGACGATATGGCGTCGATATATCGCCAATATATCGGCGATATATCGGTATCGACATGGTACCGATATCGATACCGATATCGATATGTCCTTCCATGGTTGCACCTATGCCCCCGCCCCATATTGCATCAATTTTTTTTACTTTTTTTTGCAAAATATCACCATATATGTTAATCTATATATCCCTTTTATATGTCATTCGAATTTCATCAGAAACAAAGACTCCTATGCCCTCCATCTAGAACATGTAATTTTAGCAGTCTAAACATTGTTGTGATCGACCTGTTGGCATAGGAGTCTCTGTTTTTGACGAAATTCGAATGACATATAGGAGTGACATATAGATGAATATACATGTGATATTTTGGAAAAAAATAAAAAAATACCGCAAAATGGTGTGGGGATAGCCCGATATAACCCAAATAAGAACCAACTTTCATGTTTTGAGAAAATTTAATAAAATTATTTTCTATTTTATTTTCCTTTTCTTTCTATTTTATATTTATTTTGTCTTCTTATGTCTGACGTGGACCAATAGGGAGCCGGTCCTGATTGATCTCAGTCAACTCCCATCCTCCTCTTGGACTGGTCCGTTCCATGTCTTTTCCCTTATTTTTACCAAAATTTCTAGACTAATACATATCCCTTCTGCCATCGTTTCCTTCTGGTGATTTCTTCATCTACATCTAATCATTCATGCAGATCAAGGGTTGGCAAAAGTCAACCATCGATTTAACCAAAAATCCTAGGTGAAGACCATCACTTGGGCAGTTTGTATAAAGTATCTCCCCTGCCCATTTTGAAAACTTAATTCTTCCTATCCACTTTTTCTCCCCAAGAATTGTTCTTGGATTTTGCCCTTCGTGACGGGATGCAGAGCCTCCTGATTTGCAGTGCAGAGGAAAGGTAGAGGAGGTGATTCAACCATCGTTGGAACTAGCTCCTGGGGGTTCTGCTCCCACCTTCTCCTGGCTGGTGAGCTTATTATTTTGCTTGCCTTTTTTATTTTATGGAGCAGCAGTAGCACAGTCTTGCATTTTATTTCATTTGATTTCATTTATTTTAGTTTAAAAACCAAAATCGAAGTTCACTCGAGCTTGACCTCTATTCCACCCATTTCCGATCATTGACCAACCTGCTGACCACCATCACATCTTAGCTTCATTATCTTTTATCGCTCCAATCCATTTCCACCCCAGATATTGCTTAGATTCGAGAGACATATCTCCTTCCTTCGCCAGTCATCGGAGATCACCGCCTGCTCCATTTCACCCCCATTTTTGTTCATTGGGTCAAGGGACTTTTCCCTCGAGCCTTGAAGCTGTCTGTGCAAGAAATGACTTCATCTGAAGGTCGAATCGACTCGACCAAGTAGCTCAAGGCGCTTTAGCTCCTCCGATCCACCATGCCTCCTCCAATGAGGCGTGGATCTTTTTGAACCATCTCTCAGCTACGGATTCACTCTAGGAAGGCGAAGCACATATCACCTGCTCGGGAGACCCTTAGGATTACATGGGAGGCTTGATCGAAGTTCACTCCCCAACTGTTCTTCAATTGTTCTTCCTGATCTGTCGAGCACCATTAGATTATAGCCCCGCTCCAGATCGAACAACCACAATCCGATTTGATGACAAAGAGCCATCAGATCTGAGGGCAGGATTTAATCTACACCCTCCATCGTCGAGCCGGCATCATCCCTTGAGAAGGGTCGCAAGGATAAATGATTTGATCTCCATTGTCTGCCAACGCACTTCATGGGGTATATTACATATTTTCCCCTCTGTCTTTTCATATTTAATATTTAGTCTATAAATTTTCATTTCCATTTGTAAAATTTTTATAATATATACTCTAATGAGCTCGAGCTTTCTTGTATTTGCACTTTAGTCCATTCCATGTCACCTCACGTGCTTGTGCACATGAGGTGGCGGGAATTTTGCGTGGATCCCTCTAGGTTTGGTGTTTTTATTTTGTATAGAAATTTTGTATATTAGTCGAAATATTTTTAGCAAATTTCCAAGTATGGAACTATTATTCTGGTTATTTGCATTTATATCCCTATCAGTGTGTATATTGTATTTAAATGTACCCCCTAGGCTTCTTCAAAACATTATTAAGTGCTCTGTTCCTATAAATTGCAACTATGTCATAAATGTGTAAATATTTTACAAGATTTTTGGGTTTCTTATTTAATGCAATTATACATGCTAAAACATGAATCTTATTTACAAGTGCATGAATGATAATAATGCAATATAGTTAAAGAAATGCAATTAACTGTTTGGGAATAGAGCTCTATTTTCATCTTTTAGAGTGATAAATCACATATTCATCAGCTCCTCGACAACTGTGCCATTTGAAAAAGGCACAGGAGTTGGCTACCAAGGTCCGATCTTGGATTCGAAATTTTTATAATGAATCGAAATTCGATTCGAGTTCGGATTCGAAATTTTTATAATGAATACTCTCTCTAAAAAATAACTACCTCAGAACTTCTCTCTTCATCTTACTTTTTTCTTCCCTTTTCTCTACAAATCCGTACGTACTCTCCAACAATGGGTTAGATTTTCGATTTTCTTGCTATTAGATCGCTTCTGCGATCTTATTCTTTCTTAAAATCTACTCGTTAAGTTGTTATTCGCACGGATTTTATTTTTATTTTTGTTCTTCGACGTCCGTTTGCTTCTACTAAGTTCGTTCTTATTATATCTTCCCTCTTACAAAGCAACCTTGCGGATCTGAACGCTTTACGATGGCCTCCACTTCTGGCCATCAAAATCCTGGTGCTTTTGTTGATCTAGGCTTCGAATTTTCGCCATTATCACCACCTAAACTGAAGAAAAAAGGCATTGTTAACCAACAGGAAACCTCCAGAACGCATCCTCTCTCTTACGCTGCCATTACGAAGGAACGCATAAAGCCACATGTACTGGGACCTGCGATTCAAGTCAGGGAACCGAACTATGTGAATGGAGAGGCCATCATCGAATTCTCTGAAGCAGAAGTGCAATAATTGATTAAGCCCTTTGAACTATGCCTTGTGGGAATATTTCCTCGAGGAAGACCAAAACTGCTAGACATAGACAAGATTATGCATAAATTAAATCGCTTTGAAAGTAGAGTTCAATTTGGAGCGCTTGATAGCCGTCATATTCTTATAAAGTTTGACTCCCATAAAGATTATCTGGCAGAACAATCCTTGGAGGATTAATCAAAGCCTAATGTCACTGATTAGATGGTCACCATTTTTTCAACCGGGGGATACTTCACCGGAAGTCCCGGTCAAAATAGGTCTTCCACTCCTTAACTTGTAGTTCATCAATGAAGGAGCCTTAAAATCTATTTTTAAGCCAGTGGGTCGTTTTCTTTCAGTTGACAAAGATGTGATCAACCTGATAAGGCCCGGATACATAAGAGTGAATGTAGAAGTAGATTTGTCAGCCCCTATTGTGGATCATGTTATCATCAAAGTGGGAGCAAGGAGGATAAGGCAAGAAATAGTTTATGAAAATTTGTCTCCTTTCTGCAATTATTGCAACACCATTGGGCATACTCAACTTCAATGCTTGAAGAAGAAAACCACTGAAGTTCAGCCAGCAGACGCCAACAAAGGGAAAATGGCGAGTAAAGAAGATTCGAACGCTGGAGGTGATAAAGGTAAACCTACTTCTGAAAACTTATTCAATACTTACAAAACAAGATAGAATAAACAATACAGAATTTTGCAAAGATCGGAACAAGAAAAGGATTCTACAGAGGCCCAACCGCAGCCAGGAGCACATCATGAATACCATTCACCAGTGCAGCCAAACTTGGATACAAACACACAAGAACCAGACGATGCATTCACTTCCAACCGGGAGTTGGAGCGTACATACCCGGTCATTATCCAGATAGCTACTTCCTCCCAATCGAAGGAAGATACAACTCACTGTATATTAAATAGCAATCCTTTAGATTTGGAGTTTCAAAATGAAAATGCATTCTCCATTTTGAACATAATAATTGATGACAATCTGGAGGATCAGTCTCCTGAGTGTGCAAATGAAGAGACAGCAGTAGAAGAACAAATGTATATCTCGAGTACACATGATTCAAGGCGGGATGGTATTGATATTCAAGGAGGAAGAGATTATGAGTCTTCCAGCCCCACTTTGGAGGAAGTGTCCTCTGATGGAGACTTTAGAATGGAGGAACACCCTAAAGTACAGCCGAGGTCACCAAAGATGAGAAAGGCCAAGTCGAAAGGCATAGACAAAGGCTCAAGTTTTCGACCTTCGGGTCATCACTAATCTCCTAAACCTACAAAACTCCTGATGTCAATGCTCATCTGGAACTGTCAAGGGGTATATCACGCCTCAACTCAATCCCACATCAAGAAGCTCATCAAAAAACACAATGTCCAGCTGTTGGGAATTCAAGAACCTATGGTATCTACTTCTAGAATTAGAGAGGTAGCCCTACTTCTTACTTTCTCATTTTTTTGGGCAAATCCAGAGAATGAGAAGAAGATCTGGTTATTAGCTAAACAAGATCTTGTGGTAGATGTTCAACATTATTCCACTCAAGCAGCCACCTTTAAAATTGAAGGTTTTTTCGAGAATCCTTTCTACTTTACGAATATTTATGCCTCTACAGACATTATTATCAGAAGAGAGCTGTGGATGGAGTTAGAGAATCTTTCACAAAGCCTGCAAGATGAGCAGTGGCTTATTGCAGGAGATTTTAATGCCATTCTACTACCCCAGGAAAAAATTGGAGGAACCTTTGATACATCCTCGTCTACAGAATTTCAAACAGCTATAAACAGTTCAGGACTTATTACTCCAGTGCATGAAGGAAACTATTACAGCTGGTGCAATAACCAAACTTCTTTCAACCGCATCTATGAAAGACTTGATAGATGTCTTGTCAACTCCAACTTTGCCGCAAGTTATTCCATAGTGGTAACCTATTTGCCACGTATTCTCTCGGACCATGCACCTTTGTTGGTCAAGAGAATTTCACAGAGGCAAAGGAGACCTACACCTTTCAGATTTCAGCAGATGTGGAATTTACATCCACAATTCAATGAGGTTGTTAAGGCAAATTGGAGGCACATTGGTCAAAGGAACTGCGAAAAATCATTACAAGCTAATTTAAAGCTTCTGAAGTGCTTTCTTAAATCTTGGAATAAACAATTCTTCGGAGATATATCCTTGCAGCATGATTCACTTCTATCTCAAATTAATGACCTGGAAGAAGAGCTCCAGCAGAAATGGGATGGCCCTACATGGGCCTTTCTTAATATTTACGAAAGAATTTTGTTGATATTTCGAGAAGGTGTGATATCTTTATTAAACAAAAAACGAAGATGCATTAGCTTTCAGAAGGAGATCGCAACACAAGATTCTTCCATAAGGCTCTTCATATTGGTAAAAAAAATAATCATTGGAATTCCTTTTTTTCTAATCCAAAGTTCTCAAACAGATGGGAATTAGCTGCTTCTGAAGGGACTTCTTATTTCAAAAATCTCTATTGTACAGAGAACACTTTGGTACCAACTGATCTATTATCGGTTATTCCAACGCTAGTTACTTATGCAGACAATCTTCTCTTATTAGAAAGTCCATCTCAGAAAGAAATCTTTGAAGTACTTCAAAGCTTGCCGAGGGATAAAACCCCAGGACCGGATGGTTTTTCAGTAGAATTCTTCTTATCTCATTGGGAAACCGTGAAAGCTGATGTTACCCTAGCAGTGCAAGAGTTCTTTGAAATCTATTGGATGCCAGATTCTATGAAATCAACCTTTGTTACCTTGATTCCTAAAAAAGACAATCCAATGGATTTTATGGATTTTCGACCCATAAGCTTATGCAATGTCACTTACAAACTTATAACAAAAATTCTTGCAAAAAGATTATCTACTTTATTACTTTCCTTAATATCGGACAATCAAGGAGGTTTTGTTAAACAAAGATCAATCTTTGAAAATGTTGCATTAACACAAGAAATGGTCCAACACTTAACTGCATCAAACAGAGGCTATAATGACATCATCAAGTTAGACATGGAAAAGGCCTACGACAGATTGGAATGGAACTTCTTATTCGAGGTTTTGAGAAAGTTTGGATTTAATAATGCCTTTAAAATTGCAGTAAAGGCTTGTATCTGTAATGTACCTTTTTCTCTTTTGATAGAAGGTTCGTCTACAGATTGGTTCAAGAGTTCTAGAGGACTCAGACAAGGGGATCCTTTATCTCCGGCACTTTTTATCCTTGCTGAGGAGGCTTTGAGCAGAGGTCTGCAGCAGTTGGTCCTAACAAAGAAAACCCTGCCATTTTTCACTCACCGAAAAGCACCAATTGTAACTCACCTTCACTTTGCTGATGATACCATAATTTTCTCTAATGGAGCAAGAGGATCGCTGCAACATTTATTCGCATTCCTAAACCTCTACGAGAAAGCGTCTGGACAAAGAATCAACTACGCCAAAAGCTCCTTTCTTGTGCAAAATGGAATAACACCACTCGCCCTACAAAGAATCCAGACTATCTCCAGAATGAATAGAGGAAGTTTTCCCTTTACCTATCTTGGATGCCCTATTTTTCAGGGACTTTCAAAAATAATTTACTTCGATCCCTTAATTCAAGCAATCCAATCCAAGCTGGCGGGCTGGAAAAGCAAACTCCTATCTCCAGGGGGAAGACTGATATTGATAAAACATGTATTAAGCACCATTCCAATTCACATCATGTCTGTTTATGATCTCCCAAAAGGTGTGATTTCAAGAATCCAAAGTATATTTGCCACCTTTTTTTGGGGAGGATTTTCCACTTTAAAGCCTAAACACTAGGTTAGCTGGAATTCTATCTGTAGAACCACAGAGGAAGGTAGACTGGGAATTAGAAATCTGGAGGATTGTCTATTATCTATCAGAATCAAGATGGCATGGAACTATATGCATTCAAATTCACTCTGGGCAGCATTCATGAGGCAACGATATGGACTCTTATCAGCAATTGGCAAATACAACCCCGCGAGATGGAGATCTTTAAAAAAGGCTTGGCATACTCTAGATGAGAACTGCATATTTGAAATTGGGGATGGAAACTTATCCTTTTGGCATGACAGATGGTTAAAGGAAGGAAAGATCAGCTCTCTTTTTACAGGACAAGTCATGACACACAAATTGAGGGATTTCTTTGACAACAATGTCCTATCTGTCAGGAAGTTGCAAGCACTCGAGCTACCCTCAAATCTCCTACAAAACTTATTACACCAAGATCTTAAATTGTCGATGGAATCACCAAAGAGGCGCTGGATGGCTTCCCTGAATGGATTACCCACAGTTAAAACAGCTTGGGAGTTTGTGAGGGAGAAGTTCCCTTTGTTAGGGTGGGGAAAATCCATCTGGGAACCTTTCATCCCAACTAAGTACTCACTTCTACTTTGGAGAGTTTTCAAGTCAAGGCTCCCATTAGATCTCTCCTTCAAGACTATGGGTTTCCATCTAGCCTCCAAGTGTAGCTGCTGCTTATCACCTAGGGAGGAATCTTTAAATCATCTCTTTTGGGAGAGTGATCTTGCTAAAAAAGGTTGGTTCTGGTTCCTTGATAAGATGAAGCTTCAACAGAACCATTTTTCTTCTTTACAAGATTGGATGATATTCATTTTTGCCACACCTTCATCCATAACAACACTTACTCTGGTAAGAAGACTTGCTTTGGTCATTTTATTGTGGAACATTTGGAAAGAGAGAAATAGAAGAAGATTTTCTTTAACAGCAGCCAATTACTTTGCCTTTCTGGAAACTTTGTCCTCGGATTTCATTCTACTCAAGCATTTGATTAAAGGGAAAAAGGTCAGAAATACAACTGAATTAAATATCCTCAGAAATATGGACATACTGATTACCAAACCGGAGAAATGTCTAAAGATTATATCTTGGCAAAAACCTTTACCACCATTTTTGAAACTAAATACTAATGGAGCCTCTAAAGTTAATCCTGGTATTTCGGGTGGAGGGGGGATACTTAGAGATCACACAGGTGATTTAATTTTTGCCTTCTCATCCTTCTTTGGTTATGCATCAAACTCTGAAGCAGAATTACGAGCAGTGCTATTAGGTTTGAGAAAATGCAAAGAGCTGGGCCATGAACATCTTATTGTAGAATTGGATTCCAATTTCTGCGTTCAATTAATTCATGCGAATGAATGCCACATTTGGTATCTGAAGAATTGGTGGCTGGAAATAAAATCATTGATCCCTAAGGAGGCAGTGATTAGGCATCAATATCGAGAAGCTAATGGAATTGCTGATTTACTAGCAAACAATGCTACTCGTTCAAAAAAAGAAATATACTATTATTCCTCAAATGATCTACCAAAGGAAGCAAGGGGCTTTCTCAGATGTGAAAAAAGCAATTTGCCGTATATCAGACTATAGCCACTTGACCGTTACTTCACAACGGTCTCTTTTTCAAAATTCAAACGTTGCTCCTTTCGTAGCCTTGAAGTTGTCTATAAAAGCATTCTTAGATTCTATTACAAACACATTCTAAATGGAGAGTGCTAGCCAAGTTCTATCTGCTGCGGTTGCAATTGCCAAAGAAAAGCTAAGGGCCTCAAGCCGTGGTGGCCGATTGTTTTTTCAAGAAACTCTGCAGCATCTGGAGGAAAATATGGTCACCATGGATATCACTTTTGAAGAAGAGTGGCATCATGATCCAAGGCTAATAAGGGAAACTGAGGATGATGTGGCCTTCTCAGATTCAGAGATATATGGTGTTAGAAAGAAACAACTGAAGTTCATCTCAGCCTGCAACTACAAGCCTCAGAAGCTCGCTATGGAAAACTTTTTCCCTCCAGGAACTATCTGTGAAGACTGCTTTACAAAGTATTTTTAGGAGACCCTTAGAGGGTCGTTTCAACATTTATTTTGATTTCTTTTGGATTATGACAACCATTTGCATCATTTTTATGGGAAATGCTCTTTCTATGTTGATTTTATGGAATGTATTCTGGGGCTACCGTAAGAGGTCTTTCCCATCTTGGCAGAAACGCCTCCTCATATCCTTTGGTTCTTATCCTCTGTCCGAATTATTCTGGACTTGGGCGGTCATAGTGCTATTGACATATTTATTTGTGGCGGTGCGGTTCTGGAGGTTAGGGAGCTTTGCTATGTACATCATGCCTCGACATGCTTTGTACCCTCTTGGATATGACAGCATTAATACTACACAGTTATATGATCTGATGGATAAGAGGACATTATTCATCTTTTCAAATTTTATCCACATTTTGATTTGGTGTATCCTGGGCAGTCGCATCACATCTGTTTGTCCCTATATGGTTATTCATTATTTAACTAGTATATTTTGGATTTTTCTCAACTGGAGGTGGTTACTGGGTTCTTTATTGGGAGAAGTTAAAAGAGGCGGTTCGAATTACTGTACTGCAATGATGATCCTTTCTTGGAAGAACCGCCCATGCCCTGCCAACCGCCTTTCATCTATCTTTATAACTCCCCAAACACCCAAAGGAGGTGATGACACTCCTCTTTCTGAAGATGGCGTCAAGCTCTGGTGCAAGCCCTAAAATGGTCGCCAAGTTCATCCTCAATTGTGAGTCCTTTTTTACCATTCAAGAAGAACACTTTTCGAAGGTTTTTGAGGATTATAGAAATGGCAAGATCACCATGAATTTGTTCATGGCGGAGGCGCGTTCTTTTGACCGGGCTAAGAAAGTTTTTGAAGAAACGAAAGCACTCAAACGTCAGTTATTGCAATCAAGAGAAATCGGCTCGGAGGACAGCCTACACAGCCTCCTACAAGACGAGATGAAAACAAAGAGAGACGCCCTCATGCTGGAGAAAACCAAATTGATGCAATTTCTGGAAACTACTGATGAATCACAAGTACTTCATTTTTTACACTCTAAATTTTTATCGGATTGCCAAATGGATTTGCAGGGGCCGATCCTTAAGGTCATCGAAGAGGCTTCTGTGCCTACTTTCTATACTGACCCCCCCCCAAAACATTTGTGGATTCATTGGAAAAAGTTCTTGACAAATTTGTGCAAGTTGAATACTTCAAAGATATCTCCGACACCACTCTCACGCTGGACCTTGTAATGGATGGCAAATACAAGCTTTATGATTCCTTTAAGGTTCAATCAAACCTAAAAGGGATTGCAAAGCAAGTATGGAATGACTGGGTCCTTACGAATTATTGTGTCAACAGGTTCCATGAAGGAAAATGTTCGGCAAATGACCTCCAAAGTCAACTAAAGGTACTGATAGGACATTGTATGGAATTGTTCTATGATGTAGATCCATGTTCAGGAGAATCTGAAGCTCCTACAGAGAAGCAAATGTCATCATCCTCACATTCAACAGGAGAACAAAGCTCCAAGCGCAGCATAGACACCTCTTCAATTGAAGAAAACATCAAGGAGAAAAGAAAGAAACTGCGAAAAATATTGGTGGAAGGTCCACGCCCATATCTTCATTTCACCAAAATGCACAAGGACCCAGTCATTAGAGAGGGAATTCGAATTTATAGAACCAAAAAACTCTATGTTGGATCTCGCCAAGGAGATGGGAAAATTTGGGATGAGGATCCCATGGCAGATTTGGTAGATCTCTTTACCCCATTGAACATTCGACCCCCAATATGCCCTTTGAATGAGAAGCAAAAGGAAGAGGCAATCAACATAGAAGATGATGAAGAATCCTCTACTGGGCAGGATGAAGTATTCGTCTTTCCTGGGAAGTATCATAGATCGGGTTTCCAAAGGTTTTAGCCTGATGTTGCTTGTTCCTTTCTTTTATGTTGTTTCTGTAGAAATTTTCTAAGTCGGCCATGTATGGCCATGCCACTTCTAGTTTGATTCTTGTCGTTTTGCTTAGCCTATGTACTTTCCCCTTGAAGGGCCCCGTTTGTAATCTTTTTGCTTTAAATAAAGACAGCTAACCGGGCTGAGAAAACCAGTTTTATAAAAAAAAGGTCCGATCTTGGAGGGTCTGTGGTGTCCGATAAATCGGATTCAACACCAGTAGGCTCTCTCGGCGCAGTAAGCACCCAATCCCCATGACAATTTCAACAATTAACACACAACAATGATTAATCAATAAATATATATATGAGCTAAAATTTATTATACCCTAAAAGAATTATATAGATGACAAGTAGTAGGGGTCGAACCACAAAGGAGCACACAAGGCAGAGCAACAAAAAGAATAGACAACTTACGAATTTTTTGTATTTTTTGTTTTTTATATTTTTATGGGTTTTAATTTATGTGAAATTTTATATTTTTGATTTTGCGCGTTTTCAATTGTTTTTAATTCAAATAGAATATATAATTATAATAAATATGATTCATATGAATAAAGAAATATATATAAATATATAAGCAAAATATAGGAACAATCCCTTCTCTAAAATTTAAAAAATCAAATAAATTTAAGATTTTCTAAATAACACATCTTTTGCTTTTTTGATTTTTTTCTCTTTTTTGGTTATTTTGGGGCAATTTTTGAGAATTTTTATTGATTTTTAAATAAGGAAATACATAAAATATTTAAAATAGTAAATCCAGGAACCTAAAATGGGCCTAATAAATATCTATCAAATCAGATTGAGTCTAATTTTAAATTTTCTATATACTAGATAATATAAAGAAAATTCTAAAATTTAAAATATATTTTTGTGATTTTTTCTATTATCTTTTATATTTTTATATTTTTTCTTAGTTTTATTATTTTTAGGAGTTTTCTTTAATATTTTGCAAAAATATTTGGTCAGAAAATAAAAGACACAAAAATAGTTAGATGGAGTTTTTTGGAAAATTTTCAAAAAATTTCTGTTTTTAATGGATTAAACGCAAACAAGATAAAATGCAATATTTTTTATTTTTAATATATAAGAAAATAATTTTAATTGCCTTAAGAAAAAATATGTGCTATGATATGGTTCCAAGCACTTAAAATAATTTTCCTATAATTTTTAGATGCACAATGATAATTTTAATAATTAAAATGCAAATACAAAATTAAATCTGCAAGACATTGAATTAGTTGTAATTTCTAAGAAAGTTCATAGCACTTAATAACACTTTAAAGAAGTGTAGGGGCATACATCACCTGTATATCACCATATTTTCCGCATATTTTTAATTATTTTTTACTAATACTAAATAAAATAAAACCAACTTCATAGTGTAAATATTACCAATACTAATAAAAAATTACCAAAAATACTAACTTGTATATTTGGCCAATAAAACTCAAACCCTAGTTTTGAGACTAAAAGCTGTAAAAGTGAATATCTCTCTCAAACAGTCTCCTATGGACCCCTACTCACTTTTGAATTAATGTACGTTCAATTATCTACAAAACAAGACCAAATTCAAAAGAATCATGGGTTCATATGTGAAACTTTAGTTTTGGAGCCTCATTGTATTGTACATACTTACTATTTTGATCTTGTTATTTTATGTACAAAATAACTCTTTTTGACTTATTTATTTTGCATATATTTTCTTTATTTTATATTTTAATAAATTACGTAAAAATTCAAATAAAAATTGATCAAAACACAAAGAAAATAAATCACTATGAGTATGTATATAATATGTATATAAGCACCTCTTATTTTATTTCTTTATTTTCTTAATTATTGAAAATACTAAAAATATAGATTAGTATGTATATTTATTTTTTATTTTATCTGATTTTATTTTGAATTTTATCTTATTTTAAAATGATAAAAAATGCAAAAAATAAAATATTGTATTTTATATCTATAGAGTACCACCAAAAATACCTTTTTCAGATGTTTTCTTTTGGTTTTGGTTCCTTCATGAAAGTTGTAGATCTCATCGAGATGAACAACTATGTAGATCATTTTTTATTTGACTTCACTTTCTACTTTTTTATTGTTATCTTGATTTAATTTTTGAATTTTCTAGGAGCGACATGTGGCAGCTCTTGAAGCTGCCACATTTTGTTCCCAACCTTTTATTTATTCATTTATTATTTTAGTTTAAATTACTATTATTTTAATTAATTTATTTTAATTTATTTAGCGATTATGTGGTCGTTCATTAGCGTGCCTCGTGGCGTATTCTTCTCCCCTTTCCTTCGCCTGCGATGCTCCACTTATGCCAGCATCTTGCGACAACCGCCGCCCGCTCCTCTACACTCCCTCCACCCTCGCCAACCGCCTCTCTCCCCCCCTTCCTTTTGCCTTTCCCTCTTCATGTCCTCCGCTCGTGTCTTGTGGTAACTGCCACCTGCACCTCTCACATTCGCCAACCACCCATAAAAGGGCAATGTGGCCCCACCTTCCTTCCACCTCTTACATTCGCACCCTCATCTCCACCTTCTACGATGGGGCACCTTTGCCCGCTTCCTCAGACCACCTTTCCCTCTCTTCCTCTTGCCCAACCGCCTTCCAACCGATGTCGTCCTCTCTCTCTAGTCACGAACCCCACAACTCGGCCAACTCCATGTCCCCACCGATCTCGCCCAGCTCCCAACCACACATAAAGGGCCGACGATCGCCATCACGCGACCCCATATGCCACTTGTGAGAGAGAAGGCCCCAACCCATCCTCCTTCTTCAATGATAGAGGCGATAGTAGAAGAGCGGAGCGCCGACAAGCCTCTCAATTCACGATAAGATCCGATGAGTGATTCTCACTGTAGCAGCATCATGTCTCATCTGTTGAGCCTCGCATGCTCCACCACACGATTGAGGTGACAACAGAGGAAAGCTCCTCCCACTGGCGACCCCCTTCTAAGTAAATATTCTTCCTTCCTCTTATTCCCCTTTTCTCTTCTCTCTATTCCTTCCTCCCCTTATTTTTGGCTTTTCTTCATTATTCTGTTCTTCTCCCTCCGTCCCCTCTCATCTTCTACTTCCTTTGTTCTTCTTCTCCCTTTTATCTCCCATGAACTACGCTACTCCTCCGGCCACCCCGCCCGCTCATAGCATCGACCAATCTTACTTTTCACTCTCCGCCTCGCCCCATGGGCTCCCCGCAGCTGGAAGTCCTATTGCTGAGCCGCTTTGCCTCTCGACCGTCATTGACCAGACTCAATCCTGCCTCGACCACCGTGCTCAGCCATACGCCTTCACTGACCTTCCGCCCTTCATCTCAACCCGAGCTCCTCTGCCACAAGGCACAAGCCCTTCGCAGACACCGTCTAGCCGCACTCCACCGCCTCACCCCAGATGCATCTCCAACCGCACGATGAGGAACAATCGGATCCCCTTCGCCATCCTGTCGATCGCAATGTGCCTCCTCAACCACGCTTCTAACCGCCTTGAACTCTTCCCCGCACCAACAATGCGTCAATGCCTCCGGAGCCTCTCCATCGCCTTGGCTCTGCCGCCCTCGGACCTTTCCTTCTCTACCTCTTCACTGCGCGCACCACCGCGCAATGCGGAGAAGCAGTTGGGTACAGGGGACATGCTTGTGGCATGCTTGGGAGATGAGTGCGGGGTATGCTTGTGAGAATAAGGAAGAGAGAGAGAGAAGATGACGTGAGAGGGAAGTGAAGGGAGAGGTTTGCATGACACGTGGGGGATAGAGAGAAAGAGGAATGTGGAGTGAGGGAATACGTGGGAAAGGGGTTGCCTGGCTTAGAGAGAGAAAGCGGGAGAGGAAAAGATGGAGGGGAGAGAGAGAATAAGGGAAGGGTAGGCGCCCCGTGGCGTACCAGGATGCAGCCACGTGGCATATAAAAACAATAAAAATTAAAAATAATAAAAAATAATTATCATAAATAAAATAAACAAATTAAATTAATAATAATATATAAATAAATAAATAAGTGGGGTGACATGTGCATCTCTAGGAGCTGCCACGTGTTGCTCCTAGAAAAATTGAAAATTAAATGTACGTAAAAATCAAAAAGTGGTCAACATTAAAGTTGTTGGTCTTCGACGAGATCTACAACTTTCATGAAGGACCAAAAAACCAAAATAAATCATATGTACAAATTCTATTTTTGGGTGGTATCTTATATGTATAAATATCGTATTTTTATATTTTTCACATTTTTTGTCATTTTTAAATAAGAGAAAAATCAAAATAAAATTAAAGAAAATATGAAAGTAATATTTACAAATTAATCTTTTTTTGGATTTTTAATAAATAAGAAAATAAAAAGATAAAAAGGGTATTTTGATCAATATGTACAATATACAATAGGGATCCAAAACCCAAGTTTCACATACAAACTCTGATTTTTATGAAATTGGTCTCGTTTTGAATGTCCTTGATGTAAATTACTTTAAAAGTGAGTATACCTAAATCGAAAACTGTATGAGAGAGATATACACATTTCAAGGTTCTTAGTCTCAAATTGGGGCTTGGGTTTTATTGGATAATTTTACAAGTTAGTATTTTATTGATATTTTTCCTAATTAGTGTTAGTAATATATACACTATAGAGTCAATTTTATTGATTTTGAGTTAGTATAAAATAGATAAAAATAAATGAAGTTAGCTAATATACAGATGGATATGTACAAGTGAAGTTGGCTTCTTATTTAATGCAAATATACATGCTAAAATGTGAACATTAATTCTAAATGCATAAATGAGAATAATGCACAATAAATGGAAATATGCAGCTAATTGCTTGGGAACAAAGGTCTATTTTTGACTTTTAGAGTAATGAATCACATATTCATCACTCAATATCAGAACCACTTCTCTTCCCCTCGATATCAACCACATCAATACCCTCCTCATCAATTTCAGTACTGCTAGCAACAATCGCAGTAACACATGTTGGACATGTGAGCCCACGAAGAGCCATTATGTAATAAAGGTTATTGTAATTCACTCCTTAATCTGAAATGAAGGTTGACTGATTTGCATAATAGATCCCTTAGTATAATTAGGATTATGTACCATGACCATCTTAATAATCATACAGATGTTGATTCAATGGTTGAATCATATAAGCTGGTGGTTGGATGATATCTAAAGAGTTAGATTGAGGACTCCTCAAACACCATCAAATGATTGTTAAGAAAGGATCTCCAGCATGAGAAGGAGATAACAATCTTTCTCTAAAGGCTAACATCTAACCGACCTTTTGATGCAGGTCCTCTACATATGAATAGTGGTTCAGAGGTGTTAGATAAGTTAGGTCAAAGAGTTAACTTAGCGAGGTCAAGATAACCAAGACCTATGCTGTATACTGTCACGATATATGCACACATCTTCTGATCATAGATAGATGTGTTACTATATGTCTAAGTATGTTTACATTTACCGGATCAATATGTCGATGATCTAATCAAGATCTATACACCGACGAGCTAGTGTGCATGTGAGGGACTATGAGTAATACGATTTCTCAAAGGGATCATACATGTTCATTATTGAACCGAAAGACGTGAGCTCACTCGTGAGATATTGGGATCAAATTTCATACATGATCATCTCGCTTTGGAAGCTTGATTGAATTTGTAGGTATGATATATGCTTCTGGAAAGCATATAATCAATACATAAATATGATATATGTTTTTGAAAAGTATATGATTGATACCAAGTCCCAATGATTAAATGAGGAACTTAATGATAAAACCCGGAAGGAGAAAATTCAAATGTGATCTAAAACTTCTGGTTTATTATATTTCTTCAAGTATATATGATGTACATGTATTAGGAATACTTGAGGGTGATGTGGTCATAAAAGATTGTATAACTATGACACTTCCATTCCGAGGCAATGATGAAATAGGTTTAAATTTTAGTGTCTACTCTCAGTAGAGGAGTAATCATTCTCAATCTCGTCTTTATCCATATCCCTTTCCACCATCATACCTTTACCTTCCCAGTTCCCTTCTACTTCTCAAAACTTCATGATCTTTAAGACTCATCCATCACCATATGAGAGCCCCATTCACCTTTCCCAAATTTGGAATCCACAAAGAAAACCCACCAATAATATCTGGTCGAGATCCGATCTCGAGCCTCTCTTGCATGCTACGGTAGGTCTCCTTCAGCCGCACCTCTACCTCGAGCAACACCCCTTTCGACGAGAAATCCCAACAAAAGAACTCCTAAGGTCGGAGGAGAAAACCACGGCTAGTGCCCCAAAGCATTCTGCGGATCCACTTGAGCAAGGAATTCCATTGTCCCATGCATATTCAACGTCCTCTTCGTGCGTCACCACTTGGATCCAAGATCGATCAACACCTCCGACAACACCTCATGAATCTCCATCCTCAATCCTTTGAGAGATCAACCTCAACATGCATAGCAGCAACAACTGTCCTCATAGCCCTTGGTCCTCCTTGCTCCCAAGATCCCGTGCCTTCTCCTCCATGTCTAACGCCTTCATTACTCTGCCACTACACCACACGAGTGTGGTTGACCGTTGGGGAACCAAGAATGAAGGAAGAAGAAGACTCCTTCCACTAGGGCTTCATTTGGTTGCTGGGTTGGCTTGGGTTGGGGTAACCCTATGAATAGTAAACTGTGAGGGGGGTTGGGAGGGTTGTAATAGTAGGTGTTTGATTGGGATGAGGGTTGGGTTGGAGTTGAATGTGGCATGATGTGATGCAGTGATGGGTTGTATTGAGTGTAGTGATGATTGAGTTATAATATTTTTTAACATAGATTTATAAAAGATGTCTTGTTTTTGTTTCCAACAATGCCATCAACAAAAAACAACATAAACGAAGTGCAATGTGTGACTAAAAAAATCTGGTAAGCATGCTGTAAGATCTGGTAACAGCTGCATCATTTTGGGCATTATAACAGGTAAAGAAATACCGTAAACGAAGTCCAAACATTGACTAACAGATCCGTTTCCTCTAATAATTTGAATGCCAACGGAAAATTCACACCTACAGTATTTTACTGTAACTCAAACATATACCGATAAAGCAATTGAAAAAGAAGAACCATTGAACCGAGCATTGAGCCACAACGTTGAGCGGTAAAAATCCTATTTGAAATCTGTGCGAAGCCAAAAAAACCATCAGAAACGAATCATACGAAGAAGCCACTGCATACAAATTGTATAATAATAGCATGCTGTCTGCTGTTACCAGAGGTGACGACAAAAGAAAATATAGCGAGATCAGGAAAATGTGAGAGTTCTCCATCGTATTATATGCGTCCAGACGAGTGAAATGTTTCGACATTCAAGCATGATACTGTCACAACACGATCCATCAGATCACGTGTTTGTCAACCACGTGGTCGTCCACTTCCGCTATTCTTGCATCACGCATCTGCAGTCGAAGTGACTCCACCACTTCCTTCAGGCAAGATCTCTGCCCACCTTCATCCTCTAGCTCCGAGTAAAGGTAACCCAGTTCGAGATCCTTCTCCTGTACTTCTCGCAAGGTACACTGAAGCTTCTGCTGCAATTCCCTGTTTTCTGCCTCCTTTTCCCATAGACGTTGCGCAATGAAGGAAAACTCATCTACCAAATTTTCCAATGTCCTAGTAGCTCGCGCATAGGGCTTCCGAGTACCGCATTGACTGACCGAGCATACATAGAACAGGCGTCTAACTGGATGTTCTGAACCCTCCTCATACCGTAGAAGCAATGAATATCCGCAACTGCACCTCTCTGCTAAAATAATTACCGAATTAAACATGATCATGTCATAAGAAGGGTACATGTCTCCAGTAGATTAAGGATAAAGTTCCATAAGACAATAACAAACATAAAAACCACAAGCACCACATTAAGATATAACAAAGAAGGCACCCCATAGTAACGGTCTATGATTGCCTTGTGCACCTGTTATTTCACATAGCATTAGCAATTCTATTTCTTAACACCTGTCCAGGCCGTATATCATCACGAAGGATGCCCACGACCCGATGCCGCTCCTCATCCGTCTCCTCCGGTAATATGTCATCATCCTCATCATCAGATATGGAATCTCCACCATTGAGCCGTATGAAGTTGTGAATTATGCACGTGGCCCTAACGACATCCCGTTGTATGTTGATTGGATACGCTGGCATATCACGAAGGTAATAGAATCTTTTCTTCCATACCCCAAAAGTGTGTTCCACCACATTACGCAAGCACGCATGGCGGTGGTTAGATGGGTCCCTATGGTTTTTGTAATGACTCCCACGAGCCCTCCAGGAAGGAAGATGATATGGGGAGCCTCTATACGGCACTAGGAATGTGTCTGTATTGGCGTATCCACAATCCACCAAATACTTGCAACCTTCAGATACGACGAAGGAACCACCCTCCACTAAGTCGTGAAGTACGGTCATATCTGCACAAGAACCCTCCCAACCTGTAACCACATAGGTGAAACAACGGTTGAAGTTGACTACGGCCATAACATTCTGGGCCGTGAATAACTTTATACATATGTAAGCACCTTGGACCTCAGGATTGACTTGATCTGGGATGTATGTTCCATCAATAGCTCCGATAACTCCATGCAATGTGGATGGAATCGTAGATAAGAAAACATTCACTACTTAGTAAACGAATAACGTGTCAGATAAATTACTTTGAAGTAAGGGTAGTAGCGAGGGTTGGAGGTGATTATCTCTGGGGGTCACAGGCGGTGTGAGTCGTATACATTCTGCCTCCAGAGTGAGTATCTTTGCGAGAACATTTCTAATGTGTTTTGATATCGTCTCAGCACTATGCTGAAAGGCCTCTTGAACGACTCTGTTGGAATGTGCATTTGTGAATGCATATAGAAATATGCAAACCTGCTCATCCACATCCATGTTCCTTGTCTTGGTTAAGCCATGCTTAGATAAGACACAAACAAACCTTCTCAGCATGCTAGGTTTTATTCGGAAGTTTTGAAAGGCACGGTCATCGTGTCCTTCAAGCATCTCCTTAACCCATTCTCTGATGGTTGGAGGCCTTGTAAGCAATGGACGAGGGATCCTTCTGCCCTCTTCTACCCACTCCTCTATCGCCAGAGCTCCTACTACCCCAGCACATGCTACCAAGATTGCGTCCCCAATATACGCAAATGGGTTGTAATTTCGGAGCGGCATCCCTAAAAAAATGGTAGGACGTAATGAAGAACATTCAGGTAACCAAGGGAATTTCCTACAAGCACGACATGCAAGCAGTAACTAATTTCTTGAGTAGTAAAGCATTCTTCGCCCGACTTGTAAGAAGGATGTGCATGACATGTACGTGCGATATTCATTTCTACCAAAGTAATCCCTGCATGCAAACATGCTATGGATTTCCACCATCGCACTATGTCAACGACCTGCATGAAAACTTCAGGCTACCCTAGGCCTGCAAGAAATCATGTTAACTAAAGGGAATCACACTATGTCGACGACCTGCATGAAAACTCATTAACTTATTCGGATGTTATTTTCAATCTTCTAATATCCTGCATAAAATTCTGCTAAATGTCAACTGCAATGACCTTCAGCCTGCCAAAGACCTGTGTTGTAGATGTCCTACATCATAAGATCGAGCTGCACGTAAAATTGAACATTAATCAAGATATGCGACTGAACAAGTTGCGGCATGACATGTGTGACAGTCAATACTAGCATTATTAAGTTGCAAATAGCAGTCGCTAAAAGGTTCTACTTTAGACAACACATCATGTTCGGTACGAATAAGAGTAATCTAGATGAAATCAAAGTCGCTGAGGAGTGGTCAATGCGAAATGGTCCTTTCTATCCATGCGTTCAACTTTGTTGGGTCACCACGGACAAGCATGTATACGTTCCTGCCACTTGATGTAGCCAACTTCTCTGCAATCTTTTCAAACTGCTCTACGTCAAGGTCAGGGCGCATCACGCTTATTTCAGCGCATGTTGTATGGGCAACTACATCAGGGCTGGACTCAGTTATCTTCTTCGACAAGGACAACAAAAAATCTCCAGCAACTCTTGCCCAACTTGAGCCCTGATGCCTCGTCCTCACGTTCTGGCATACACTCGTCAAGGTTCTCGTCAAAATTCAGCTCTCTCTATCTTGAATGGGGGCGTGAGGTAGATGCTCCCATTGCTGGATTGTCATTACGCAGCCGAGAGGAGGTGGCATGCACCCCAGTGGCAATGTCCTTACTGAGAAACCTCTAAATGTCACCGAAGTGCAAGAAGGGCTTGTTGCAATATTTGCGGTATCTATCTGCAAGATATTACAAATAGAATAATAAGAGAATTGAAACTATCAAACATCATGTGATCGTCATCTCAGATATCTTACCTCAAACCAAGCAAAGTTGGATGGAGGAATCGGCCTGTTGTAGACGGCATCTCAGCCCCACCCGGATTTGTTGCGAAGGTAAAGGTAAGCTGAGTAGTCCCTCTTCAAGTTCTTCCAGCTACACAAGTGTTGGGCCTTGGTATAATGAAGACAACTGATGAGGTTGAACCTAGTCACAATCATCTGCCATCCGGGCATTGTGAACGTGCTGCCAGCCCACGATGACTCGTACTCTAACATGGCATCAACGAAGATCCTGTCCAACCCTACATTCCAATGCGTATTTTTCTGCCGCAACCGTGTCTGCACACTCAGATGCTTCCCCGACAACTCTCTCACCACTGGTCCCCCTTGGTGACATCACGCTTAATTTTGCAAACAAGTTATTAAGATAATAGAATATGGAGGAATAAGCAACATGAATATGGGACCTACGAATATGCAGGAATATGCAACATGAATATACATGATAATAGACAAGTTAGTAATTCTTGAAGCGAAGTGGAGTATGCGGCCCCTTTTTGGTCGTTAGAACTTGTTTCTTTTTATGCAGTCGCAATATATGTTTCAGCAGTGTGCCCTGTTTGGTTGATGGCATCGGCAAGACAACAAATGTATTGGGGACAACTTATTAAGATAATAGAAGATGAAGGAATAAGCAACAGGAATATGGGACCTACGAATATGCAGGAATAAGCAACATGAATATACAGGATAATAGACAAGTTAGTAATTCATGAAGCAAAATGGAGTATGCGACCCCTTTTTGGTCGTTAGAACCTGTTTCTTTTTATGCGTTAAGAATATATGTTTCAGCAGTGTGCCCTGTTTGGTCGATGGCATCGGCAAGACATCAAATGTATTGGGGACAAATCTATGAAAGGTATATGGTTGGTGGCATGGTCGGTGATGTTGAAATCACCACGATCAACAGGAGACGTACCACAGTAACAACTTGTGTATATAATTTCCCATTGAGAACGAGTTCAAGGTATAATGTATGCTCCCCTCAATCGAATAAAGAAACGAGCACATGCTATATGGTTGGGCTGCGTAATTGCATCTACAACCAATGATCATTCTACGCCAAGATGGTTGATTAATTGCAGATCCAATGGTCTTCCTACACCAACAATGTTGTTTAATTACAGATCCAGGAAGACTAGTGGAATACCGCAATCGGATGGGATACTTATCTGCATATTTGTTTTAAAGGCATTGTAAGGCATAATATTTTAGGAGGAGGGAAGGTCGATCTCATATTCATCTATAGTTACGACAGTCATAAGACATCGAGCTTTGCAATTCCATCTTCTTGATCTTTCACTGTCAGACTATTACACGAAGAGAGGTAAAATCTGTGCACTATATTTGGGTACTGAATTTACATGGCATACACATTACAATGTTGTGGGATATGTAATTGAGATGAGGTTGATATAAATCTTGATTGCAATAGTTACTACTGTAAAACGTTTCTAAAATGGCCTATGTTGATATAAATCAAGTTTGGAAATTTTGACTATTGTACCTATCATCCTATCGACAGCCATACCCGTCGAACTTGTTGAGTCCCAATCACCTTCCTGCTTACTCCTTTCAGCTCTGTTTGCAATTCTCTTCCTCCTTAACATCAACAACGATTTTACTCAGTGCATGAATCATGTTAGCTCCTGCCTCCGAGTAAGTCACCTCAGATATGTCTCTTGTGCACGTAGTTGGCAACCCAACACGGTTTCCAATGGTTGCATCCACTCATATGATAATGAATAACGGAAATTTTGGACACACAGAACACTACTCCACAGAAAAAATCAATTCCTTTCTCACGGTATTGCCTCCTTCGCCAACCACGATGCCGACCAGAGAAGGGGAAAAGACCAAGGACATGTATATGTAACGGATAATAGGGATATACACATCAACCACCATGGAATGCAACACACAACAAGAGGAACATTGTTGGTTAACAGGAAACCTCGTAGGCAGAGAAAAGGGGAAAACCAGCTCGACACAATCGCTAGCATGGAGTCAACAGAAGTAGGAGAGGTTGTACCTTCTGACAATACGAGCAACGCTCGTTGCAATCTTCAGCGATTCCTCCTCTCCAATGGTAATCCCTACGCCCGCGAGCTCGTACAAGGCCCACAAGACTATGGCGCAAAATTTATAGGGGTAGAGCTCCTCCTCGATGTTGCAGGTCCTCCTTCCACCCCTCAATGGAAGGGGGGACACGCTTGGCGCCGTGGACTCACAAGATTCGGCATGTTTCTCAATCATGGACCTGCAGAGATGAAATGGATGGGATGTATTAGAGCTCGAGGGGACCAGGAGGGCATGCTTGCTGCACCCATATGTGGACGAAAATTCTCATCGTATTGTCAACAAGAAGCTACAGGTGGGGTCAGTGTAGACGAAGACCGAGGACATGAAGAGGAAGACGACATACACCATGCGCAGAGAAAGGCGGAGAAAGGGGAAGACCACCTCGACGTTCGACAAAAGAGGCAGGGGCTTCGAGGATGGGATGTGACACGACCTGCAGTCTGACAAATAAGGGGATACGCAAGTCACCCTAGCTCCCTCCCCATCCCGTTCAAACCGACCAACAAACGCGGGTTGCAAGGGAGTGACCCGCCCTGACCCGGGTCACCCCAGCAACCAAACAGAGCCTAGGAGCCTCACGTGTGTACCCCCTCCTGGATAGAATTTGGAAAACTTATGCACCAACCCTCACTATAATTGGTAATTAAAGAAGTGCCCTTAGGCAGAACTTCTTTTGTAGAAAGTTTATTTTGTTTATTACAAAGAGAACCTTGTGTTTGAGCTTTATTTTGGACATTTATGCTTGATCATTTTGTTAAACCAAAAATATCTTGATGTTCATCATTTCATTCTCTACCTGAATAGATATGATTTATAATTTTGGGACTTTTGGTTCATTTAATGAAAATTAGAGATTGAAAATTATTGTAATTTTACCCATTTATACTCTGAAATTTGCATGCAATTATAACTTACTCCAAAAATTCTTCCAAAATCAAAGATTGCGGGTTTGCTTATGCTTTAAAGTCTTCTCAAATTTCATGAAAATGGAGGTGTCTTGTTCCTAAAATAAATTATTGAATGGAATTCGTAATTGATTTTCAATTTGATCCATACAACTCTTTTTGTCTAAATTTTAAATGTACTAGATTATATTATTGATGTAATTTTGGTTTTGGATAATTTATTGGTATATATTTATTAGGAATTAATTACTCATATTCACTCTATTCAAGTAGAAAATTCATAAAAAAACATATATTGTTAGACCGTTATAAAAAAATCACTGTAATTTCATTTCATCATAATGTAGCTTGTCTCAAAATTTCATAATTTTTGCATACAATGTGTTCCTGAAACTGCACAAAAACCCCTAAAGTGTTCATTTTTCATCATGCATCTTAACCCTTAAAAATATAAACAAATATGCTGCATGTGCACCATTGAATTTGGTTATCAATCGCCTAATTTGATCTGATTTTGAATTAAAAACTAATTGAGCTATGTTGTTTATTTTGCTTAAGAACTTAATTCATTCGCATTTTGCATTTATATCATTTTGCATATAAAATACCAAAAAATCCCTCTTTGAAAATCATACATTAAATTTAATAACTTGAACCTTAAGTTGTTCTTTTACCTTCTTGAGTCGACCCTAGGACTTGTCCAGGTTAAATAAACACAAAACCATACATTGTTTGACATCTTGATTTATCTAATCGTGTGGTTTATTTTTGATTGATCCTAGTCACTCGACTACAACAACCTGACACAATTAAATAAGGTGATTCAGATATTATCAAATGACACTGTTGTTGGAGAGGCAAATATCTTAGGTTCATTTTAGAAAACTTAGAGTTAGTTTTCCTATCACTCGGGTAATATGACCCCCCGAGCTCTTCTTGTATGTATCTCTTTATTTTGTACATTTTTTCCATTTTTTTCATTTATTTACTTTTATATATACTTAATTATCTCTCTCTCTGACATATATCTGTCCTTTTGTGTAAGGGACCAATGGACTTGGAGTACATCGAAGGTCGACAGGTCATGAAGCGAGCCAACTTCTGAGGGGCCAAGGGAATTAAATTCTTTTTTTAGAGAGAGAAATTTCGTTTCATTTTTCATTAATTCTTCTTATTATTGTGTTGTAATAGTTTAGGTAATCATATATTTACATCAACTCTTGTTTGAGAGCTCGTGTGTGTATCGGAACTGGAGATTGGACCCTCATGATTTTGTGGTTTACTTGTCGAAGGATAAACTTGCACTTGTGGCTCATAGAGATTATATAGATTTTTTATCCTCTTGTGCTCGTACAAATTAAGACCACGCATCTCTTTAATAATATGCACCTTAGATCGTTCTAACTTAGTCAAATTCAAATCGATTCTTCACACTAATTAGAACTTTCAACCGGGTGTAATTTTATGACTCACATCTATTTAGTGTTTAAAATTTTTCAATTTAGTTGTGCATCTTGCATTCTAGAGAGCTTGAGGCACTATAAGTCTTCTTACTCCAGCATTTACCATCGTTTCCATATTACACATGCCTTTTCTGAGTCCCTCTCTTAGTTTTTTTCAAACTTAAGATAAAGAAATTGGGAGTGGACTGTGGACGTGATTGCTTGTGCTGGATTAATTACCAGTGACAACTAATCTCTAAAATTATGAATGCTAGTTGAATTAGATCAAAAAAATCGGAATTAAAACTGATCTCTATTTTCGAGAGAGCAACCTCGTCCTTGTATGCATGTACATATCTCCATGTAGAGTGGGTGGTGATTTGCACAATAAGGTTAGAGCCCACATCCCTGGACTTGCACCCTAAGTCTCCACGTCCGACTCTTGCAAGCTTGGGAGCTGCAAGTGCTTGCCTTCGACCTTAGAGAGATGTTTTAGTATACATCTTCTCACTATAATTCTTAGGGGTGTGATATAACTAGGATATCTGGGCAGATCGTCCCTTTGATTGAGACATAGTGGGAGTGTATGCTGGGCGCACTTACCTTGTGTGCTTGTGTAACAAAGATTGATTGATCACCTAATTAAAATTTAAAAGATAATGGTAAAACCTTTGCGACCATCATCGTGTTGAGTAGATGAAATCATGGATGCTTTTGCGTATTGTCTGTTTGTGTTTTATTCTATGCACTTGCACATTTTGATGTTGATCTACTTTCGTTTCATTCATCTCTCTCGAAGATGTCAGGAAATTGGTCCACATACCCAGACCCCTCAGGTGACTTCTCCTAGACCATACATCATTCATCATCATCTTCTATATATGCCATGTACTCGCTACCATCCATGGGAAACCCTTACCTGTGGTCAGTTCCATCCCATTCCGATTATGAAGTCAGGACTCTGACAGACTTTTCCACTTCTTTGCAGTTCTTAGCTACCCACATTCTTACACTCCTGCTCTACTTCCATCCTTGGCTGACTCACCGTATTCTTGAGCATTTGTTGGAATCAAGGAACCATTTGAAGAGTAAGACACTACCTAGACAGATGATTGGTAGAGTTATTTACCCCCATAGACCGCATTCTCTCCCCATATGAATGTTGGGATAGGTAAATGATGTTAGCCATGTGATCCCAGGGCGAACCATTCCTACAATAAATGTTATTGTAATGTTTGATATATCAATAAAAGTTATTGGTTTATTTCACTCCCTATCTGAAATTAAGAGAATGAATGCACTATGAGGTCCCTCTGTACAAATAGGCTTATGTACCATATCTGTCTTGACACCATAAAGTGTTGGTTCTATTGTTGAATCATAGAGGTTGGTGCTTGGATGAATATCTAAAGGGTTAGATTAAGGACTCATCAAGCACCGTCAAATGATTTTCAAAATGTGATCTCCAGCCTAAGTGGGAGATGGGAATCATATCTCTAAAGGCTGATATCTGACCGACCTCTTGATGCATGTCCTCTGCATGGGAATAAAGATTCGAAGGTGTCAGATAAGTTAGTGATGGATACGGTTAGATCCTGAAGCGCATCACGGAAGAGTGAGCATCGTATCAAATACGATGAAGAACGACTAGTTGGACTAGTTGTTCTATGCAGTGAAAATTAATAAATTTATTATGCGACAAAACCACATGATCCAAGAACACTTCTCGGATCATTTCGTCTAAACCACAAACAAGTAATAGGATTACCTCTTAAAGCGTGGTTGCGATCAAGTCTCTAAACGAAGAGACCTCTTGTCTCAAGTCCGATCCGACGGAGGAGACGCTTGCGAGCGTGGGGATGAATCGCGTGCTTCTCGCAATCTATGTTGATGATCCAAGTGGCGGATCCCCTGATCTCGACACACGAGATCCGACGTCTTCTTCACGAGCGAGGCGCACCGAAGGAGACAGAGATCCACGAGCAAACGATCGGGCAGCATAACGACGACACTGCAATGATAGAGACTCCCTCTAGGGAATCCATGGTGGACGACCATGAGAGAGGAAGAGAGAGGGCTGATGTGTAGAGAGAAAGAGAGAGAGAGAGAGAGAGAGAGAGAGAGAGAGAGAGAGAGAGAGACTTATATTCTCTTGTGTGTAAAGAAGAGCAATGGGTTCCCTCTCCTTTTATAATATTTTGGGATCCATGGATCTCAATTCATGAGCAACACAAATCCAATGGTTCTCATTGATTGTGTTTCTTTTAATGGCTAAGATTTTGTTGGTAAAAATCAACAACAATTAATTTAATTTAGTTAAAATCTATATTGATAAATCAATATAAATCAATCCCAAATTAAATCAATCAAGCATGGAGATTATGGAATGAAGATTGCCTCCTTCCATAATATTGGATTTGGTGGCAATCTCATGTAATCTCATGAGATCTCATGAGATTACATTATTCCATGGAAATCTCCAAGATTTACAACAACACTTGTTGTAGATTATTCTACAAAAATAATTGATAATTATTTTGTGAATATTGCAATCTTTCCATTGGAAAATTGTGAATCATATTCACAACCCAAAATAAAATCTGAATTACATTTTCAATTAATTGTCCAATGTAAATCCAATTCACATCAATATTTAATTAACAAATGCAAATTACAAATATCTCTCTCTTATATATTATAAATCACATTTATAATATATATGACTAATATGGATATTGCTATCCACATTATTCATATCGATGATAATTAAATCACACTTAATCATCTTGGAACTCTATTCTCATGTGCCCAAATAATATGAATCACATTCACATTATTTTCATCTTTTTCCCAAATAATATGAATCGCATTCACATTATTTTCATCTTTGATAATCAAATCACATTTAATTATCTAAGATAGCTCTCTTTATAATATGAATCGAATTCATACTAATCATGATAATTAAATCACATTTAATTATCCATTTTCTCAATGCTCGGATATATATATATATCAACAATAGAATTATCCATGAACTTCTTCAAGGATAATGCGCTTTCTCCACGAATACTTGGAGATAAGGGCAGGGCGATTGTATTGTTCCACGTATAGTGACTTGGATATTAAGATCACATCTCAAATCCAGATCGCGGGCCTCCCATAGATGCTTGATTAGATCAATACCGCAAATCTAATCTTCTCATTGCATCTGAATCACATTCAGATCATGTCCAACAATTGGACCAAGATAAGATTACTTCTCTACTGAGAGGAGTCGCTAAAATCCAGACCCGTTTCATCACTCCCTATGAATGGAAGCATCATGGTCATACAATCGTTTATGATCACATCACCCTCAGGTATTCCCAATACCTGTACTTCCTCCATACTGGAAGACTCAGATTAAACCCGAAGTATTGGATCAACTTTATACTGTCTACTTCATGGTTTTATCAGTAAGTTTCTCATTCGATCATTGGGAGTCGGTATCGATGATATACTTTCCAAAAGCATATATCATACCTAAGTCTTGATCATATACTTTCCAAAAATATATATCAAACCTACAAATTCAGTCAAGCTTCCAAAGCGAGACGACCTGAACCTGTATGATCCCTTTGATTCTTCCCAATATCGTATGAGTGAGCTCATGTCTTCCGGTTCAGTAACTGAACCTGTATGATCCATTTGAGAGATCGTATTACTTATATGCCCTTATATGCACACCAGCGCGCCGGTGTATAAAACTTGGTTAGGTCATCAACCTGTTGGTCTGCGAAATGTACATACTTAGACATATAGTAACACATCTGTCTCCAGTCAGAGGATGTGTACCTGTATCGTGACAGCATACGACATAGGACTTTGGTTATCTTGATCTCGTTAAGTCAACTCTTTGACCTAACTAATCCGACACCTCCGAATCTCTATTCCTATGTAGAGGACATGCATCACGAGGTCGGTCAGATATCAGCCTTTAGAGATAAGGATTTCCATCTCCTACTCATACTGGAGATCATCTCTTAACAATCATTTGACGGTGCTTGATGAGTCTTCAATCTAACTCTTTAGATATTCATCCAAGCACTAGCCTCTATGATTCAACAGTTGAATCAACAAATGTATGATCATCAAGATAGCCATGGTACATAATCCTAATTGTACTAAAGGACCTATTATGCAGATTATTTATTCTTCATTTCAGATCAGGGAATGATATTTACAATAACATTTATTGCATAATGGCTCGCCATGGGCTCGCATGTCCAACAGTTAGGTCAAAGAGTTGACTTAGCGGGATCGAGATAACTAAAAACCTATGTCGTATGCTGTCACGATGTAGGAACGCATCCTCTGACCTGAGACAGATGTGTTGCTATATGTCTGAGTATGTACATTTGGCAAAACAATGGGTTGATGGCCTAATCAAGGTCTATATATTGGCGAGCTGGTGTGCATGCAAGGGCATATGAGTAATGCGATCTCTCAAAGGGATCATACATGTTCCCTATCAAACTGGAAGACATGAGCTCACTTATAAGGTATTGGGATATATTAAATTCCATGCATGGTCGTCTTGCTTTGAAAGCATGACAGAATTTATAGGTATGATATATGCTTTTGGAAAGCATATGATCGATACCAAAGCCCAATAACTAAATGAGAATCTTAATGATAAAACCCTGAAGAAGACAGTCTAAAGTGATCTTAGACTTCGGGTTTATTCTAGGTCTTCCAGTATGCAGGATGTACAGATATTGGGAATACCTGAGGGTGATGTGATCATAAACGATTATATAACCATGACACTTCCATTCTGAGGGAGTGATAAAACATGTCTGGATTTTAGTGACTCCTCTCAGTGGAGAAACGTAATCTAATCTTGATCCAAGGGTTGGACATTGGTCTAAATGAGATTTAGATGCAATGAGAAGATTAGATCTATGGATTTAATGTAATCAAGCATCTATGAGAGGTCCCCGAGATCTGTATTTGAGATATGATCTCATTATCCAAGTCACTATACATGGAACATACAATCGACCTGTCCTTATCTCCAAGTATCTATGAAGAAAGCACACTATTATTAAAGGAGTTCAAGAATAAATCCTTTGATGAATTATGTATCCAAGCAACAAGATATTGATAATTAAATGAGATTTAATTATCAAGAATAATATGAATAAGATTTAATTATCAAGAATAATATGAATAAGATTCATATTATGAGAATGATTATCCTAGATAATTAAATGAGTTTTAATTATCAAGGATATGCAGAATGTAGATAGTACTATCCATGGTATCCATAATATCAATGTATATTATAAATATGATTTATAATATATTGGAGAGAGCTCATTTGTATTCACATTAAGAAATTAATTGAAAATATAATTTACATTTTTTGTTTGGGTTGTGAATGTGATTCACATTTTTTCAATGGCATGATTGAAATATTCGCTAATTAATTTGGAATTAATTTAGTGAATATATTTGCAATAAATATTGTTGCAAATAATTATAAGATAATGCGATTTTATCTCATAAAATAAAGAAGATAAAAAAACCCACCTATTGGAGAGGTGGCGTCACCCATGAATCATTCAAAGGTGATGCCCCATCTTTTAGGAGGAAGTTTTTTATCCTCTTTATTATCTTGTGATTAATTAATTTTATTAAGTTAAATTATGTTGATGATAATGCAACATATATTTAATTTAATATAAATTAATAAATTGTTTCTTTATTAAACAACAATGATCATGGCTATTGATTAAAACAGAAATCAATCTAACCGTTGATTTTTTTATCCCATGGATTGTGATCCATGGACTTCAAACTACTATATAAGAAAGGGCAACCCTATCCCTTCAAGATACACGTCTGATCTCTCTCTCTCTCTCCATCCTCATTCTCACACCCCGTCTCTCTCTCTCTAAGTGTGGCTGTCCACCTTGAGACTTCAAAGAATTGCAGTTGTCGCTAATTCATCGTGTTGTCGCCTCGATTGTTCGTGGATCTCCGTCTTCCTTGGTGATTCTAGCACAAGTAGAAGACGTCGGATTTCGTTGGACGAAATCAGGATATTCATCGCTTGGATCTTCATCTTGGATTACGGAAAGCACGCGTCTCATCATCACGCCCGCAAGTGCCATCTTATCGGACTTGAGTCAGAAGGATCTCTTACTTTAGAGATCAAGTGATCGCAACCACGCTTCAAAAGGTATTTCTAATACTCCATGGTTAGATGAAACGATTCAAGAAATGTTCTTGGATCATGTGATTTCATCATATGATTTAAATATTTTAAATTCCGTTGCACCGAGCAACTAGTACGACTAGTCGCTCCGATCGCATTAGATGCGATCATCATGCTTCCATGATGCACTTAAGGATTTCCCGTATCCTTCAAGTGGTATCAAAGCCTAAGGTCGGAGATTTTGGATATGATCCATAAACCCAAGACGATTTGGGCTCGTTAGGGTTCGTGAAAATTTTTGTCGCATTTCAATTTTCGCAGCCCTATTTTGTGATATTTTTTCGGCCCTGTTTAAAATGTTTAAACGTGAATTTATCCATGGATAATGTTCCTCATTAAACAAGGAAAATGTGGAATTTCAGTTTGCGTAATTTGGATTCCGTTTCCTCATGATATGATCGTTTTAATGACCATATGTCCACTGTTTTGGGGTTGACGGTTAGAGACGTAATTAAGATGTTAATTATTATTTTAAAATGCCTGAAAATTTGTGTTAATTATATGGTTTCAGTTTTAAATCAAATTATCAATCTCTGGAAATTTATTTTGCCTAATTTGAATTTAAAATTAAAGAGATATGCTAATTTTAATTGGTGATGGTCACTACTGAAAATTACATACTCAACCATGAACCTTGTGATTGTCATTTAAAAATCTTATGAAATTAATGGTTAATTTTCTAGAATAATTATGGATAATATTTGGGAATATTACGAAATAATTATTCCCTTATATTACATTGCCTCAACCAATGAATGATCAGGTTAGATCTAGATCAGCAATTGATTACTTGATGCACTTTCATCAAACTTGTTGCTTGAATAGGTTTTGGAAATTTGTCTAGCAAATTTCCTTAGAATCAAAATGATTTTGATTACTATATGGTATAATTTCAGTTGAAAAATCGATGATCATCTCAAGTACAAAGTGATTGACTCGACATTATTTTTTCCCGAGGTGGATATGGTGCCTAGTCGGGGAGCGTTGGGGTAGCAGGTTGCACCGTGTGTGGTCTATCCCTCTCCCGTCGATACTGGCTATGACAGAAGGTAGGGAACGAATGATGCCTGAGAGATCATAATGTATTTTCTAATTATTAAAATTTGAATAATATGTACTTTGAGATAATACCTCTAATTCAAGTAACAATCAAGTTTGATGATTGAATCGGATTGATAATTGATTTAATGAAATTAAATTAATTATATCCAATTGAAACACTCTATTATGAATTGATGTGTATTTCCCTTAGAAGAATTAATTGCATGAATGTGATTCATGATAATTAATTGAATTTGAATAAGAGGTGGAGGATCACATAAGTGATATCAGTGGTCTCCTGTCAAGGCGAAGGGTTCCGTCGCTAGAGATTGTATGTAGGAGACGCCTGTCTGTAGTGACAACTCCTGCATACAAGCGCATCTAGATCGGGCTCTTTGCTTCTCGAAAGAGTAAGGCCGTATGCGTAGCGACCTCGGTATCGGTTCCTCATATTATTGGGGTGATACTGGATTGCGCGTAGCAAGTATTATTCCCGTTGACGGTTGGTTCAATTAGCAACGAGTCAACATCATCTTAGGGGTGGTGGGTTCGGGTGTTAAAGACCGAATTGGGAAATACAAGTTGGACTTGCAATGTGGAATGAGTTCCCGCTTCTTTTTATCTAAGTTGCAGTTTCTCATATTATTGGGATGTAACAAGGATAAGAAAGGAGATCCTAGATCTTGCTAGAGATATAGCGGTAAGTATATCTCTTACTTTGAAAGTGATTAAAGGAATGAACTTTCAAAGTCGACAAGGCAAGACTAATTTGATTAAAAATTCCTTAATCAAAGAATTTAATTCATATATATAATTATTTATATATTCTAATATAGGGCATTCTTAATTTCAGAAAATGAAGTTCATGCACCCTCTCAGCAGACTTCTGGAGGTCAACTAGTTGACCGAACCAAATTATTAGGATTGGATATGTAATTTGGAACTTGTTCTCTCTGCTGAGCGCATAAGTTATGTGCTCACAGACAAGCATGAAAGCCCTAAGACAAAGAAAGAAAAGCAATAAAATGACAAGTGTGGTGAAGATCATATCTTGGCTAGATGCTACATCCTGGGTTCACTCTCCAATGTTCTTCAGAAGCAACATGTGGAGATGAGCACATGCTAGGAGATAATGCAGAATCTAAAAGATATGTTTGGTGACATAAACCGCACCCAGCGTTACAATATTATGAAAGAACTCGTTCGCTGCAGGATGCAGGAAGGGACTTCAGTCCAAGAACATGTACTCAAAATGTTTGGGCACTTGTCTGAGCTGGAGACCCTTGGGGCAAATATGGATGCAAACATGAAGCTGACTTAATTCTGCTGTCCTTATCCAAATCTTTCAATAATTTTGTGATTTCATACCACATGAACAAGTTGGACTTGACTAACGCTGGACTTCTTGTTGCATTAAAGTCTGCAGAAGACGTAATGAAGAAGATGGTCCTTCTGATAGTGCAATGGTTGCACAGGTCAAAGGAAAGCGCGGTCGGAAGCATGATTCTCGAAAGGGCCTATCCCAGAAGAGAAAGAAGAAGAATCAAGGAGTTGGCTCATCTTCTAGTGCTTCCACACTGATGACATCGAAAAAGACCGATGTCTGTCACCACTGCAAGAAGCCGGGACATTGGAAGTGTAACTGTTCAGGCTACCTGAAGTCAATAAACAAAGGTAAAGACCCAGCAGGTATGAAATCTACTTTCATCATTGAAACTAGTTTTCTCATTGGACGAGAAGGTAGTTGGGTAATAGATTCTCGTGCTTCTGTTCATGTATGCAATTTTTTGCATCTGTTTCAGGAAACTAGGAATCTTAATAAAGGGGAGATAATCATCCAGATGGGATCTGATGCAACTGTTACAGCAGTCACCATCGGGACCTGCAGACTATCATTATCTAATGGGAAAGTCCTCGTACTTAAAGAGTGTCTTTATGTTCCAGATGTTAGAAGGAACCTTATATATGTATCTAAGCTTGTTAGAAATGGATATTCATTCCTATTCTGTAATAAACTTGTCATAAGTCGTTATGATAAATATATTGCGGATGGTGTTCTGACTTCTGGTGGACTCTATGAATTGTGCATTGATGAATCTGTCATGAATGTTACTACCACTAATAAAATAAAAGGACTAGGGAGGATGATTCTACTGTGATTTGGCATCAAAGTCTTGATCATTTATCTGTTGATAGGATCAATAGATTGATAAAGGATGGACCCTTAGACTTTCTAGTGATCCAATCTTTACCTGCCTATGAACATTGTATTCGAGGTAAAATGATCAGGATGCCTTTCCGTAACAAGGTTACAAGATGAAAGGGTATTCTTTACCTAATACATACTGATGTATGTGGTCCCTTCAGTACCGTGACACGAAATGGATTTCGATATTATTTGGCGTTTATCGATGACCATTCGCGATATGGGTTTATCTTCCTATTACATCATAAATCTGAAACCTTTGAAAAGTTCAAAGAGTTCAAGGCTTTGGTTGAGAACCAAACAGATAGGAAGATTAAACGGATTCGATCTGACCGAGGTGATGAGTACCTCTCAGATGAATTCACGAAATACCTCAAACAGAATGGAATTGTCTCCAATCTCACTCCTCCTGGAACTCCCCAACTTAATGGTGTTTCTGAAAGATGCAATAGGACTATGATGGATATGGTCTGTTCAATGATGAGTAAAGCACATTTACCTTTTAGTTTCTGAGGATATGCAGTAGAGACTGCAATATATATCTTGAATAAGATTCCTAGCAAGTATGTACCTAAAACTCCCTACGAGCTTTGGTATGGTACCAAACGTAGTGCAAGACACTTAAGGATTTAGGGTTGCTTGGTCCATGCAAAGAACGTGGATGTAAGTAAGATAAAATCTCACACTAGAGAGTGCTACTTCATTGGGTATGTTAGAGATGGTATTGGATACCAGCTCTATGACCCTGAGACTCAAAAGGTATTTATCTCTAGAGATGTAAAATTCTTGGAAGATGACTTTCTTAAGAGTCAAGATAAAAATGAAGTAAAGGAATTCATTGAATCCCCTAACGATACTAAGCTTTCTGAACCAGAAACTGAAGAAATAAATTAAGATGAAACGCCCGTACCTCTTCGAAGGAGTTCGAGGGTGGTTGCGCCACCTGAAAGGTACGGATTCCATGTCTCAACTGAAACTGATAATGATCCAGCTTCATTTAATGAAGCACTTGCGGATCAAGACATGGATAGATGGATGCTAGCAATGAAGTTAGAGATTGACTCCATGCATAAGAATGGTGTTTGTACCCTAGAGGATCCACCTAAAGGGTAAAGCCCATTGGGTGTAAATGGATCATCAAGAGAAAAGGGGGACCTGATGGGAAGGTAGAGACCTTCAAAGCACGTCTCATAGCCAAGGGTTACACCCAGAGAGAAGGCATCGATTACGATGAGACGTTCTCTCCTGTGGCTATACTTAAGTCCATTAGAGCACTGCTAACTATAGCTGCATATCTTGACTACAACATCTGGCAGATGGACGTCAAGATGACTTTCCTCAATGGATACCTCGAGGAGGATATCTATATGGAGCAGCCCCAGGGCTTCATAACGGAGGAAGGAAAAGTATGCAAGCTAAAGAAATCCATCTATGGGCTCAAACAAGCTTCTCGTAGCTGGAACATCAAATTTGATGAAACCATAAAGAGTTATGATTTTGTTCAGAATCTTGATGAGCTTTGTGTGTACAAGAAGCTTAGTGGGAGCGCCATTGTGTTCATCGTGCTTTGCATATATGATATCCTTATCATTGGGAATAATACAGTAATAATGACCAGTGTTAAGATTTGGCTATCCCATACCTTCGAGATGAAAGATCTTGGAGAAGCCTCTTATATCTTGGGTCTGAAGCTGTTCAGAAACAGAGAAAAGAGAATTTTGGGACTGTCACAACATGGGTACATTAATAAAATCTTGGAATGTTTCCATATGGAGGATTCCAAGAAAGGCTTCCTTCCTTTGAGACATGGTATCCATCTGTCTAAAAGAATGGATCCTCAAACTGTTGAGAATAAGAAAGCCATGGCTGGATGCCCTTACGCATCAGTTGTGGGAAGTCTAATGTACGCCATGATGTGCATAAGGCCAGATATCTGCCATGCAGTGGGAGTGGTAAGCCGTTATCAATCCTGTTATGGAGAACAACACTGGAATGAAGTAAAGAACATATTTAAATATCTAAGATGGACACAAGATTATATCTTGGTCTATGGAGATGGCGATCTCCAGGTCTTGGGATATACAGATTCTGACTTCCAGTCTGATATTGATGATCGAAAGTCGACATCAGGGTTTGTGTTCTTGTTGAACGGTGGTGTTGTGAGATGGAGAAGCAGAAGCAGGACACTACAACAGATTCAACAACATAAGTCGAATACATAGCCACATCGGATGCTGCAAAGGAGGCGGTGTGGTTGCACAAGTTCATACTGGAACTTGTCGTAGTTTCCTCTGATACTCCCATCCCGTTGCTCTGTGATAACACGGGAGCCATTGCTCAGGCGAAGGAACCCAGGTGGCATCAAAAGAGAAAGCACGTGGAAAGGAAATACCACATCATTCGGGAGATTCAAAAGCATGGTGACATCATCATCACCAAGGTGGCCTCTGCCGACAACATTGCTGATCCTCTTACCAAACCTGTAATGTAGAAGGTTTTCGACCAGCATGTAATGAGCATGGGTTTAAGGATTATACCTGAATGGTTCTGAGGGCTAGTGGGAGATTGTTAGTCATGTGAGCCCATGGCAAACCATTCCTATAATAATTGTTATTTTAATGTTTGATATATCAATAAAAGTTATTGGTTTATTTCACTCCCTGTCTAAAATTGAGAGAATGAATGCACTATAAGGTACCTCCGTAAAAATAGGGTTATGTACCATAGCTGTCTTGACACCATAAAGTTGTTGATTCAATTGTTGAATGATAAAGGCTGGTGCTTGAAGGATATTGAGAATCCTTAAGCGCATCACGGAAGCGTGTCGATCGCATCGTATGCAATCGAGGTGACTAGTTGCACTAGTTGCTAGATGCGGCAGAAATTAAATTTTTTAAAATCTAATGATGAAACCACATGATCAGAGAACACTTCTCGGATCGTTTCATCAAACCACAAAGTATAAGAAATACCTCTTGCAGCGTGGTTGTAATCGTGAGATCCCAAACAAGAGATCCTCCTGTCTTAAGATTGATCCACGAAGAACGCACTTGCGGGCACGATGATGAGTCGCGTTCCTCCTGCAATCCTCGATGAAGATCCAAGCAATCAATCCCCTGATTTTGTCAAACAAAATCCGTCGTCTTCCTCTAGAGCAAATCGACCTAAAGAAGAAGGAGATCCCCGAGTCGTCGAAGGCGAAGGCGAAGTCTATCCTTCTCAACACAAAGTGGACGGCCACTTGACGGAGAAGACAAAGAGAGAGGGCGAGAATGAGAGAGAGAGTAGTAGGCTTCTACAACTCTAAATAATGTACCATGAAAGGCTAGGTCAGCCCTCCTTTTATATTAATTTAGTATCCAATGGATCTCAATCCATGGGATATATAGATCCAACGGCCATGGTTGGTCTATGTATTAATCAATGGTCAAGATAGTTTTTGGTTAAAAACTAACAACATTTAATTTATATTTAAATCAAATATATGTTGAAATATTATCAACATAATTTAATTTAATATAAAATAATTTTATCAAGAGATAATAAGATAAAAAAAAATTAGGAGATAAATAACCCCCCCCCAAAAAAATAGGGGGCGTCAACCATAGTTGACGCCACCCCTATTTTTGGGGTGATTTTATCTCCCATTTATTTTATTCATTATCTTTTGATTAATTTTTGTAATAACCGATATCACAAAATTATCCACCAAATTAATTTCAAATTAATTTGTGAATATTTCAATCATGCCATTGATAAATATGTGAATCATATTCACAACCCAAACTAATTTGTATATTGCATTTCCAATTAATTAATTAATGTGACTCCAGTCCACATTAATAATTAACAAATGCTATTTACATAAATTCTCACTCTCTTCAATATATGTATATTATAAATCATATTTATAATACACAAATATTATGGATAGTATTATCCACATTCTCTAATCCTTGATGATTAAATCCTATTTAATTATCTTGGCTAATTATTCTCACAATATGAATCCCATTCATATTATGCTTGATAATTAAATCTCATTTAATCATCAAGTCCTTCTTGCTTGGATATGTAGTTCATCAAATGAATTATTCTTGAACCCCTTCAAGAATAATGTGCTTTCTCCGCAGATACTTGGAGATAAGGACAGGGCGACTGAATTGTTCCACGTATAGTGACTTGCATATTGAGATCTCTTCTCAAATCTAGATCTTACGAACCTCCCACAGATGCTTGATTAAATCAAGACCGCAAATCTAATCTTCTCATTGAATCTGAATCTCATTCAGACCAATGTCCAACACTTGGACTAAGATCAGATTGCTTCTCTACTGGAAGGAGTCACTAAAATCCATTCCTGTTTCATCACTACCTCGGAATGGAAGCGTCATGGATATACAATCGTTTATGATCACATGACCCTCAGGTATTCCCAATACCTGTACATCCTGCATACTGGAAGACCCTTGGTCAACCCGAAGATTAAGATCAATTTTTCACTATCTTCTTAAGGGTTTGATCACTAAGTTTCTCAATCTTGGTCATTGGGAGTTGGTATCGATCATATGCTTTCCCAAAGCATATATCATACCTTCAAATTCATGTCATGCTTCCAAAGCACGGCGACCATGCATGGAATTTGATCGGTCCCAATGCCTCATGAGTGAGCTTATGTCTTCCGATTCACAAGTGAACCTGTATGATCCCTTTGAGAGATCGTATTGCTCATATGCCCTTATATGCACACCAGCTCGTCGGTGTATAGATCTCGGTTAGGCCATCAACCTATCGGTCTGCCAAATGAACATACTCAGACATATAGCAATACATCTATCTCCGGTCAGAGGATGCGTGCCTATGCTGTGACAGCATTCAACATAGGACTTAGGTTATCTCGATCTCATTAAGTCAATCCATTGAACTAACTAATCTGACACCTCCGAATCACTATTCCCATGCAAAGGACCTTCATCGAGAGGTCGGTCAGATATCAGCCTATGTGAGAAAGGACTACCATCTCCTACTCAGGCTGGAGATCTTCTCTTAATAATCATTTGACGGTGCTTGATGAGTCCTCTATGTAACTCCTTAGATATTCATCCAAACACCAGCCTCTATGATTCATTTAATGAATCAACAACTATATGATCATCAAGATGGCCATGGTACATAACCCTAATTGTATAGAGGGACCTTATAGTGCATTCATTCATTTAATTTCAGAAAGAGAGTGAAACATCAATAACTTTTATTGATAAACATATATTTTACAATAACATTTATTGTAAAATGGTTCGCCCAAGGCTCACATGTCTAACAATATCCCACTAGCCCTCAGAACCATTCAGGTACAATCCCCATAGACCAAGATGTAATCTTGCGTCCGTCTCAAATATTTGAATATGTTCTTTACTGCATTCCAGTGTTTCTCTCCATAGTAGGATCGGTAACGACTTACCACTCCCACTGCATGGCAGATGTCTGGCCTAGTACACATCATGGCATATATTAAGCTTCCTACAGCTGATACGTAAGGGCATCCAGCCATGGCTTTCCTTTCCTCAACACTTTGAGGAGCCATCCTTTTGGATAGATGGATACCATGTCCTAAGGGAAGGAATCCTTTCTTTGAACTATCCATATGGAATCGTTCAAGAATCTTCTTGATGTATCCATGTTGTGATAATCCCAGTATTCTCTTTTCTCGGTTTCTGAACAACTTCATGCCTAAGATGTAAGAGACTTCTCCAAGATACTTCATCTCGAAGGTATGGGATAGCCAATTTATCACACTAGTAATCATTCCTGTATCATTCCCAATGATAAGGATATCATCTACGTAAAGCACGATGAACACGATGGCGCTCCCACTATGCTTCTTGTACATACAAGGTTCATCAGGATTTTGCACAAAATCATAACTCTGTATGGTTTCGTCAAATCTGATGTTCCAGCTATGAGAAGCTTGTTTGAGCCTGTAGATGGATTTCTTCAGCTTGCATACTTTACCATCCTCAACTATGAAGCCCTGGGGCTACTCCATATAGATGTCCTCCTCGAGATATCCATTGAGGAAAGTTGTCTTGATGTTCATCTGCCAGATGTCGTAGTCAAGAGATGCAGCTATAGCTAGTAGTGTCCTGATGGACTTAAGCATGGCCACAGGGGAGAACGTCTCATCGTAGTCGATGCCTTCTCTCTGTGTGTAGCCCTTGGCTACGAGCTGTGCCTTGAAAGTCTCTACTTTCCCATCAGGTCCCCTCTTTCTCTTGAAGATCCATTTACACCCAATGGGTTTTACCCCTTTAGGTGGATCCTCTAGGGTCCATACACCATTCTTATGCATGGAGTCAATCTTTGACTTCATTGCTAGCATCCATCTATTCATGTCATGATCTGCGAGAGCTTCATCAAATGAAGAAGGATCATTGTCAGTCTCACCTGACACATGGAATCCATACCTTTCAGGTGGTGCAACCACCCTCGAACTCCTTCGAAGAGGTATGGGTGTTTCATCTTTATTTATTTCTTCAGTTTCTGGTTCAAGAATCTCAGAATCCTCAGAAGATTCAATGAGTTCCTTTACTTCATTTCTGTCTTGACCTTTAGGGAACTCATCCTCTAGAAATTTCACATCCCTAGAGACAAAAACCTTTTGGGTCTCAGGGTCATAAAGTTGGTATCCAATACCATCTTTAACGTACCCACTAAGGTAGCACTCACGAGTGTGAGATTCTAGCTTACTTGCGTCCACATTCTTTGCATGGACCAAGCATCCCCAAACCCTCAAGTGATTAACACTAGGTTTGGTTCCATACCAGATCTCGTGAGGAGTCTTGGGTACAGATTTCCTAGGAATCTTGTTCAGGATATATATTGCAATCTCTACTACATATCCCCAGAAACTAAGAGGTAAACGTGCTTTGCTCATCATTGAACGGACCATGTCCATGATAGTCCTGTTGCGTCTTTCAGCAACACCATTAAGTTGGGGAGTTCCAGGGGGAGTGAGATTGGCGACAATTCCATTCTCTTTAAGATTTTCTTTGAATTCATCTGAGAGGTACTCACCACCTCAGTCAGATCGAATCCGTTTGATCTTCCTATCGGTTTCGTTCTCAACCAAAGCCTTAAACTCTTTAAACTTTTCAAAGGTTTCGGATTTATGACGTAGTAGGTGTTGGACATGTGAGCCCATGGCGAGCCATTATGCAATAAATGTTATTGCAAATATCATTCCCTGATCTCCTGATCTTAAATGAAGAATAAATAATTTGCATAATAGGTCCCTCTGTACAATTAGGGTTATGTACCATGGCTATCTTAATGATCATACAACTGTTGATTCAATTATTGAATCATAGAGGCTGGTGCTTGGATGAATATCTAAAGAGTTAGATTGAGGACTCATCAAGCACCGTCAAACGATTGTTAAGATGTGATCTCCAGCCTGAGTAGAAGATGGCAATCCTTTTCTCGCATAGGCTGATATCTGACCGACCTCTTGATGCAGGTCCTCTACATAGGAATAGAGATTCGGAGGTGTCAGATTAGTTAGGTCAAAGAGTTGACTTAAGGAGATCGAGATAACCTAAGTCCTATGTTGAATGCTGTCACAGCATAGGCATGCATCCTCTGACCGGAGATAGATGTATTGGTATATGTCTGAGTATGTATATTAGACAGACCAATAGGTTGATGACCTAACCAAGGTCTATACACCGGCGCGTTGGTGTTCATATAAGGGCATATGAGTAATACGATCTCTCAAAGGGATCATACAGGTTCACTACTGAACCGGAAGACATGAGCTCACTCATGAGATATTGGGAAAAATCAAGTTCCATGCACGGTCGTCTCGCTTTGGAAGCTTGATTGAATTTGTAGGTTTGATATATACTTTTGGAAAGTATATGATCAAAACCTAGGTATGATATATGCTTTTGGAAAGTATATGATCGATGCCAAATCCCAATGATCAAATGAGAAACTTATTGATCAAACCCTGAAGAAGACAGTGTAAAATTGATCTTGATCTTCAGGTTGATCATGGGTCTTCCAGTATACAGGATGTACAGGTATTGGGAATACCTAAGGGTGATGTGATCATAAACGATTTTATATCCATGACGCTTCCATTCCGAGGGAGTGATGAAACAGGTCTAGATTTTAGTGACTCCTTTCAGTAAAGAAGCAATCTGATCTTAGTCCAAGTGTTGGACATTGATCTGAATGAGATTTAGATGCAATGAGAAGATTAGATTTGCGGTCTTGATTTAATCAAGCATCTGTGGTAGGTTCGTAAGATCTGGATTTGAGATAAAATCTCAACATCCAAGTCACTATACATGGAACAATACAATCGCCATGTCCTTATCTCCAAGTATCTACGGAGAAAGCACATTATTCTTGAAGGAGTTCAAGAATAATTCATTTGATGAATTCTGTATCAAAGCATCGAGAAAATGGATAATTAAATATGATTTAATTATCATGAATAATATGAATTTGATTCATATTATAAGAAGAGATATCTAAGACAGTTAAGTGTGATTTAATTATCAAAGATATGAATAACGTAAATGTGATTCATGTTATTTGGGCAAATGAGAAAAGAGATCCAAGATGATTAAATGTGATTTAATTATCATTGATATGAATAATGTGGATAGAACTATCCATATTAATCATATATATTATAAATATGATTTATAATACATTAGAGAGAGAAACTATGTAAATAGCATTTGTTAATTATTAATGTGAATTGGATTCACATTAAGTAATTAATTGGAAATGTAATTTACAAATTAGTTTGGGATGTGAATATGATTCACATAATTTTCAGTGGCATGATTGAAATATTCACAAATTAATTTGGAATTAATTTAGTGAATAATTTTGTGATAATTGTTATTACAAAATTAATTAAGAAATAATAAGATAAAATAAAAAGGAGGCAAAACAACCCCCTAAAATCAAGGGTGGTTGGTTGACTCCCTTTTTTGTTATCACATTATCTCTTAATTAGTTAATTTATGTTAAATTAAATTATGTTGATAATGTTGCAACATATTTTAATTTTAAATTAATGTTGTTGTTTTTAACCAACAACAATCATAGCCATTGATCATACATAGATCAAGCATGGCCGTTGGATCTATATGTCCATGGATTGAGATTCATTAGATCCTAAACTAGTATAAAAGGAGGGTTAGCCTAGCCTTTCAAGTTACATCATCTAGAGTTGTAGAAGACTACTACTCTCTCTCTCTCTCATTCTCGACTAGGCTCTCTCTCAATCTCAAGTGGCCGTCCACTTTGCATATTGAGAAGGAGAGCATTTTGCCTTCGCCTTCGACGCTTGGGTTTTTTCGTCAAAGATTGCGGGAAGGACGTGACTCATCATCGTGCCCGCAAGTGCGTTCTTCGTGGGTCGGACTTTAGACAGGAGGATCTCTCATTTGTGATCTCGTGATTACAATCACGCTTTAAGAGGTATTCCTTATTCTTTGTAATTTGATGAAATGATCCGAGAAGTGTTCTCGAGATCATGTGGTTTCATCTTTAGTTTAAAAAATTTTAATTTCCGCCGCATCTAGCGACTAGTGCGACTAGTTGCTCCGATTGCATATGATGCGATCGACACGCTTCCGTGATGCGCTTAAGGATTCTCAATATCCTTCAAGTGGTATCAGAGTTAGGTTGAATAAGGTTTTGGATATGATCCATAGACCTAGGACGACTTGGGCTTGAAAGAGTTGCGAAATTTTTACTGCATTTCAATTTTCGCACCTCTGTAAAGTTGATTTTTTCGGCACTGTTTAAAAAGTTTAAACACGAACTTTTCAATTAGATTTTGTTCCCCATTAAACAAGAAAACCATAGGACTTGAGTTTACTAAATTTGGACTTCATTTGCTCAAGATATGGCCTTTTGAATATGCATATATTCACTATTGCGGAAACTGCGGATTTAAACGTGATTAATGAGATAATTACGGTTTTAATCCGCCTCGAAATACGTGAATTATCACTTGGATTCTTTAATAAATCAAATAGGCAATCTTTGAAAACTGAGTTTGCATTTTTTGGATTTAAATTGATCAAGATAAGTTAATTTTAGTGATTGGGGGTCACTGCTGGAAATTAACATTTTTTGATCTTGAACCTTGTGATAAGTCATTCAATTATCATGATGAAAATTAATTGTTAATTTTCTAGAATAATTAGTGATAAATATTTGTGAAATATTTAAAGATATAATTATTTCATTGAATGACATTTGCCTAAACCACAATGATGAGATAATTGATTTTGATCATTGATTTATCAACAAACATTGATTTCATGAAAAACCGTAGTTTATCCTACAATAGTTGTAGGACAACATTTACATGAAAAACCCTCTTGCTTGAATAGGATTGGGGATTTGTCTAGCAAATCTCCTTAAAATATAATCAAAATTGTTTTGATGTATATTATATGGTATAATTTCGGTTGAAAAACCGATGAGCATCTCAAAGTACATGTAGATCTATCTGGTATTATCCTTTCCTGAGGCGGATATGGTGCCTAGTCGGAGAGCATTGGGGTCGCGGGTTGCAACATATGTGGTCCGTCCCACTCTCGTCAGTACTGGCCATGACAGCGGGTAGGGACTGTATAATACCGGAGAAAGTCAATGTGTATTTTTCTAATTATTAAATTTCGAAAAATACGTACTTTGAGAATATACCTACTATTCAAGTAAAAGACATGTTTGTTGATTGATGATTGGATTAATGATTAATTTAATGTGATTAAATTAATTATATCAAATAAACACTTATTATGAATAGATGTATATTTCCCTTGGAAGAATTAATTATGTGAATATGATTCACGATAATTAATTATAAAATTTGAATATGAGATGGAGGATCACATAAGTGACATCCATGGTCTCCCATCAAGGCGAAGGGTTCCGTCGCCAGTTGTTGTGTATAGGAGATGCCTGTCCGAAGTGACATATCATGTACATGATTTAATTGGATCGGACTCTTTTCTTCTCGAAAGAGTAAGGCCGTATGCGTAGTGACCCCAATATCGATCCTCATATTATTGTGGCGATATTGGATTGCGCATAGCGAGTTCTAATCTTGTTGACGGTTGGTTCAATTAGCAACGGGTCAACATCATCTTAGGGGTGGTGGGCCCGGGTGTTAAAGACCGAATTGGGAATGCAAGTTAGACTTGCAAGGCGGAATGAGTTTCCGCTTCTTTTTATCGGAGTCGCAAGTTCTCATATTATTGGGATGTGTCGAAGATAGGAAAGGAGATCCCAGATCTTGCTTGAGATATAATGGTAAGTATATCTCTTACATTGAAAGTGATTAAGGGAATGAACTTTCAGTATTGGCAGGGCAAGACAACTTTGATATAAAAATTCCTAAATCAAAGTAAAACATGTACATATAATATATATACCCTTATGCAAATTTCTTATTTCAGATAATCCTTCATTAAACCCACTCAATGTTATACTCAATAATAACCAGTAAAATATCATGGATTGGACTCATGATCCAGATATTGTACTTGCAATTGGATACATAATGTATGTGGTTGCAATGTGCAAGTTTCCTCAGCATAATGAGGAATGACAATTAAATAAGACAATCAGACATCACCTTAGGGTTTGTGTGTCTCTATAGTCTTGATCTTTCATCGAGTGTACTTTGGAAGTGACATGTCGATGGTGATCGTACTTGTCGAATAATCCTTATAAAATAAAAGAAGATATTTTGGCATACATATGTGCTCTTGTATTGAAATCTTTTGAATTCAACATAAGAGATTCTTTGTCTTGAACAATGGTTGTTTATAGATGAAGAGAGCACAGTGGAAGTGTGGGTCGGACCCATGTGAGAAGGAAAGTCAAAGAGTTGATTGTACTTCTGTAACTTCCATGTGACATCCAAAGAGTTGGATGAATGCCAATACTACAATAAGTTGATGTGTTGATAGTATGACTATCAAGTCTGTCTAAAATTCTTAGTAAATGACTCAGATAGAGCATCAGGATTATCTACATATAATCATTGACTTTGACTTACTTATTTGATAAGATAAAGTCTGACAATTGTATCCCAATCTTCTAATGACATTTGCAATTGGTTGCATTTATATATTAGAAGATTAGAAATTTGATCTTAAGGTTTAATAGTCATCTACATGGATATTGATGCAATTGTTGCAACAATTTTGTAGATGGACTTCATATTCTCAGTTGGAGAGCCCTTAGTCTTAGAGAATGTCTCTATGACCTAGATATTAGAATACCCTCATTGTTTGTTTCTAAATGTTGGAAATAAACATGAATTCTGAGATAGAACTATCATAAAGAGTTATGATGGAAATATTTCAGATAATAATCTAACATCTAGCGGACTCCACGAAATTAGAAAATTAATGAATGGTTCATTAAGATTTCTAATATTGAAAATCAAACCTTATAAGATCAATAGGAGGATGAAGACCATTTGACAATGATCTGGCATCAAGCCTTGGACATTTGTTTGTTGATTTGATCAATAGACTAGTAAGATATGAAACTTTAGAATGTCTAAAATTTCAAATATTACATACTTGTTAATATTGTATTGAAAGTAAAATGTCCAATACACCCTTCTCTGAGAATGGTGTTAGATGTCGAGGTATTCAAGATCTCATACATATTGATGTATGTATATCATCTATATCATAGTAAACATTATAGATATGTGATATCTATTGATGATTATGTATGATATGAGATTTCTTCTCTTCACCTGAGAAACATTGAAATGTTCAAAGATTTCACAATTTTGGTTTAGAACCAAAATTTGAAGAAAGATGAAATGAATTTGATCTAACCTAGGTAGCTTGTACCTGTTAGATAAAATTCAAAGAATATCTTATGGAGATATGAATATCATTTCTATCTCACTCCTCCTGATAAACCTAAACTCAATAGAGTTGTAAGGAGATACAGTTGGATCATGTGTGACATGATTTGATCAATGATGAATTTTAGCATAATTACCTCTTAGTTTCCAGGTATATATGTAGTAGAGACTACACTATATATATCCTTGATAAGATTCCATGCAAGTAAGCTGGAATTAAGCACTAGAGAGTGCTACTTCATTAGGAAAATAAAGGATGCTATTGGATACCTACTTTATGACCTTGAGATTCTTAAAAGATCTCATCTATGAGAATGTGATTCTTGGAGCATTGAGACTCTTGAGAATCAAGATGAAAATGAAATGAAGGAACTCATTTAATCTTGAGAAGATAATGAGGCTCCTGAAATCGGGAACTAAAAGGACAATTAAAGATGAAGCACTAATACCTCTTCAAATGAGTTTGAGGATGTATTCCATGTGTCAGTTAAGTCTGACAATGATCGGACTTCATGTGATGAAGCTCCTGAGGATCATGACATGGAAAGATGGATATTAGCAATAAAGTCTAAAGTAGACTTCATATACAAGTGTTGTATATGGACCCTCGAGGATCCACCTATAAGGGTTAGACCCATTAAGGTGTAAATGGATCTTCAAGAGAAGAGGGAACCTGATGAGAAGGAAGAGACCTTCAAAGCTCGATTCGTAGCCATGAGCTACACACCGAAAGAGAAGACATTGCTTGCGATGAGACTTGCTCTTTGGTAACCACGCTTAAACTCATCAGAATATTGCTAACCTTAGCTACACAACTTGACTATTGCATCTTCAGGATGTAATTCAAGATTGCGTTCCTCTAAAGAATACCTCTCTGAGGATATTCACATGAAGTAGCCCCAGGGCTTCATTGTTGAGGAAAGCAAGATGTGCAAGCTAAAGAAACTCCATCTTTGGACTCAAATAAGCTTCTTGTTGTTGGAACATAAGATTTGATGGAATTATAAATGTTATGATTTCAAAAAGAATCTTGATGAACCATGTGAAGCTTAGTGGGAGTGACATTGTGTTCATCGTGCTAAATGTAGATGATATCCTAATCATTTGGAATGATATAAGGATGATAATAAGTGTTTTATAGACTGACTATTCCATACCTTGAGATATGATCTCAAGAATACCTCTTAGATCTTAGTTCTGAAGTTGTTCAGAAGCAAAGAAAAGAGGGTATTGGGACTGTCACATTTGTAGTACACCTTGGATATATTCCATTCTTGGAAATTCCAAGAAAGGCTTCCTTCCCTTGAAGATTTGGTACTGATCTATCTAAAGGGATAGCACCTCAAAGAGTTAAGGAAGTAAATGCTAGAACTGCTTGCACTTGTGCATCAGTTACGAGAAGCTAAGTGTATGCTAAATGTGTATAGAAGCCAGATACCGGCCATGCAGTGGGAGTAGTAAACTGTTACTAATCCTACTATGGAGAAAGAACACTTGATTGTAGAAATAACGATATCTTCAAAGATGACAAGGCATTAGAGATGGTGATCTCTAAGTCTTATCTTCAAGAGCTTAAGACTTTATAGATAGAGATCTAAAAGGTCTTAACTGTGGATACCTTGAGAGATAGTGATCTCCAAGAATAAGGGTATCCTGATAAGGATTATGAAAATACTGGTTATAATAATTATTGAGCAATAATGTCAAGGACACTATTGGTTGCATAAGATGCAACAATCGCATTGGATGTGAGCACTGTTACCTAGGGATATGCAAGTGCCGTAAAAGGACTTGGCATAGTCTTTTGGGAACAGAGTGACTGATCATCTTACCTAGCTATTTTCTAAATAGCCTATGATTGTCACATGAGTGTGGGTTTAAATGATTAGCCCATTAATGGCTCTTTGGGCTAATGGGAGATTGTTGGACATGTGAGCCCATGGCGAGCCATTATGCAATAAATGTTATTGCAAATATCATTCCCTTATATGAAATGAAGAATAAATAATTTGCATAATAGGTCCCTCTGTACAATTAGGGTTATGTACCATGGCTATCTTAATGATCATACAACTGTTGATTCAATTATTGAATCATAGAAGCTGGTGCTTGGATGAATATCTAAAGAGTTAGATTGAGGACTCATCAAGCACCGTCAAATGATTGTTAAGATGTGATCTCCAGCCTGAGTAGGAGATGGCAATCCTTTTCTCGCATAGGCTGATATCTGACCGACCTCTTGATGCAGGTCCTCTGCATAGGAATAGAGATTCGGAGGTGCCAGATTAGTTAGGTCAAAGAGTTGACTTAACGAGATCGAGATAACCTAAGTCCTATGTTGAATGTTGTCACAGCATAGGCACGCATCCTCTGACCGGAGATGGATGTATTGCTATATGTCTGAGTATGTACATTTGACAGACCAATAGGTTGATGACCTAACCAAGGTCTATACACCGGCGCGTTGGTGTGTATATAAGGGCATATGAGCAATACAATCTCTCAAAGGGATCATACAGGTTCACTACTGAACCGGAAGACATGAGCTCACTCATGAGATATTGGGAAAAATCAAATTCCGTGCACGGTCATCTCGCTTTGGAAGCTTGACTGAATTTGTAGGTTTGATATATACTTTTGAAAAGTATATGATCAAGACCTAGGTATGATATATACTTTTGGAAAGTATATGATCGATGTCAAAACCCAATGATCAAATGAGAAACTTATTGATCAAACCCTGAAGAAGACAGTGTAAAATTGATCTTGATCTTCGGGTTGATCATGGGTCTTCCAGTATGCAAGATGTATAGGTATTGGGAATACCTGAGGGTGATGTGATCATAAACGATTGTATATCCATGACGCTTCCAATTCGAGGGAGTGATGAAACAGGTCTGGATTTTAGTGACTCCTTTCAGTAGAGAAGCAATCTGATCTTAGTCCAAGTGTTGGACATTGGTATGAATGAGATTCAGATGCAATGAGAAGATTAGATTTGCGGTCTTGATTTAATCAAGCATCTGTGGGAGGTTCGTAATATCTGGATTTGAGATAAAATCTCAACATCCAAGTCACTATACATTAGAAAATACAATCGCCCTGTCCTTATCTCCAAGTATCTGCGGAGAAAGCACATTATTCTTGAAGGAGTTCAAGAATAATTCATTTGATGAATTCTGTATCAAAGCATCGAGAAAATGGATAATTAAATATGATTTAATTATCATGAATAATATGAATTTGATTCATATTATAAGAAGAGATATCTAAGATAGTTAATGTGATTTAATTATCAAAGATATGAATAACGTGAATGTGATTCATGTTATTTGGGCAAATGAGAAAAGAGATTAATTATCATGGATATGAATAATGTGGATAGAACTATCCATATTAATCATATATATTATAAATATGATTTATAATACATTTGAGAGAGAGAGAAACTATGTAAATAGTATTTGTTAATTATTAATGTGAATTGGATTCACATTAAGTAATTAATTGGAAATGTAATTTACAAATTAGTTTGGGATGTGAATATGATTCACATAATTTTCAATGGCATGATTGAAATATTCACAAATTAATTTGGAATTAATTTGGTGAATGATTTTGTGATAATTGTTATTACAAAATTAATTAAGAAATAATAAGATAAAATAAGAAGGAGGTAAAACACCCCCCTAAAATCAAGGGTGGTTGGTTGACTCACTTTTTTTTGTTATCACATTATCTCTTAATTAGTTAATTTATGTTAAATTAAATTATATTGATAATGTTGCAACATATTTTAATTTTAGATTAATGTTGTTGGTTTTAACCAACAACAATGATAGCCATTGATCATACATAGACCAAGCATGGCTGTTGGATCTATATGTCCATGGATTGAGATCCATTGGATCCTAAATTAGTATAAAAGGAGGGCTAGCCTAGCCTTTCAAGTTACATCATCTAGAGTTGTAGAAGACTACTACTCTCTCTCTCATTCTCGACTAGGATCTCTCTCAATCTCAAGTGGTCGTCCACTTTGCATATTGAGAAGGAGAGCATTTTTCCTTCGCCTTCGACGCTTGGGTTTTTTCATCAAAGATTGCGGGAAGGACGCAACTCATCATCATGCACGCAAGTGCGTTCTTCGTGGGTTGGACTTGAGACAGGAGGATCTCTCGTTTGGGATCTCGCGATTACAACCACGCTTCAAGAGGTATTCCTTATACTTTGTGGTTTGATGAAACAATCCGAGAAGTGTTCTCGTGATCATGTGGTTTCATCCTTAGTTTAACAAATTTTAATTTCTGTCGCATCTAGCGACTAGTGCGACTAGTTGCTCCGATTGCATATGATGCGATCGACACGCTTCCGTGATGCGCTTAAGGATTCTCAATATCCTTCAGTTGGAAGATAAACCCGTATCACGAATGGTCATCAATAAATGTCAAATAATATCGATATCCATTTCTAGTCGCGGTACTGAAGGGACCGCATATATCAGTATGTATTAGGTCAAGAATACCTTCGCATCTCGTAACCTTGTTACGGAAAGGCATCCTGGTCATTTTACCTCGAATGCAATGTTCACAGGTAGGTAAAGATTGAACCTGTAGAAAATCTAAAAGTCCATCCTTTATCAATCTATTGATCCTATCAACAGATAAATGACTAAGCCTTTGATGCAAAATCATATTCGAATGGTTTCCATTCTCCTTGGATCTTTTAGGGTTTTTATTGTCAGTGGTAATGACATTTATGACACATTCATCAATGCACAATTCATAGAGCCCACCAGAAGTCAGAACACCTTCCGCAATAAATTTATCATATTGATTAATGACTAACTTATTACAGAACAGAAAGGAGTATCCATGTCTAACAAGCTTAGATACAGATATCAAATTCCTCCTGACTTCAGGTACATAAAGACACTCTTTAAGTACTAGGACTCGACCACTAGATAACGGTAATCAGCACGTCCCGATGGCAACTGCTGCAACACTTGCATCATATCCCATCTGGATGACTATCTCCCCTTGCTCCAAATTCCTAGTTTCCTGAAACAAATGCAATGAATTGCATACATGAACAGAAGCACCAGAATCTATAACCCAACTTCCTTCTCGTCCAACGAGAAAGCTAGTTTCAATGATGAAAGTAGATTTCATACCTGCTGGGGCTTTACCTTTGTAGCGGACTTTGGGTAATCTGGGCAGTTACGCCGTCAGTGCCCCAGCTTCTTGCAGTAGTGACAGACATCGGATTTTTCGATGTCATTAGTGTGGAAGCACTAGAAGATGAACCAACTCCTTGATTCTTCTTCTTTCTCTTCGGGGCCAGGCCCTTCCGAGAACCTTGCTTCCACCCGCTCTTTCCTCTCACGTGTGCAACCATTGCACTAGCAGAGGGGCCGTCCTTATTCATCACGTCTTCTGCAGACTTTAATGCAGCTAACAGCCCAACGTTAGTGAAGTCGCCTTTGTTCATGTGGTAAGACACAACAAAGTTGTTGAAAGACTTAGGGAGCGACAGGAGAATGAAATCAGCTTGCATTTCAGAATCCAAGTAGGCTCCCAGGGTTTCCAACTCGGAGAGGTACCCAAACATTTTGAGTACGTGTTCTCTGACAGAGGTCCCTTCCTGCATCTTGCAGCGAATATGCTCTTTCACCACGTTGTAACACTGTGTGAGGTTTATGTCACCAAACATTTCTTTCAGATTCAGCATAATCTCTTAACAATGATTCATTTCCACATGTTGCTTCTGAAGCACATTGGACAATGACCCAAGGATGTAACACCTAGCCAGATTATGGTCTTCATCATATTTCTCATTATATGATTTATCTTCCGCAGTCAGCGGGTTTGTTATCTTGTCATTGGATAGCACATACGAGATGCGCTCCGCAGAGAGGACAAGATCCAAATTTCAGATCCAATCCGAATAATTTGATCCAGTCAACTGGTTGACCTTCAGGAGCCTGCTAAGTGGGTTCATGGACTTCATTTTCTGAAATTAAGAATGCACTATATTAGAATATATAGATAAATATATATTCATTTTAAAAATATTTGATTAAGGTATTTTAAATCAAATTTGTCTTTCCATGTCAACTTTGAAAGATTATTCCCTTATTTTTCTTTCAAAGTAAGAGATACACTTACCGTTATATCTCAAGCAAGATCTGGGATCTCCTCTCTATCCTTATCACATCCCAATAATATGAGAACCTGTGACTCGAATAAGAGAAGCGGGAACACATTCCGCCTTGCAAGTCCAACTTGCATTTCCCAATTCGGTCTTTAACACCCGGGCCCACCACCCCTAAGATGATGTTGACCCGTTGTTAAATGAACCAACCGTCAACAGGCTTAATACTCGCTATACGCAATCCAATATTTCCCCAATAATATGAGGACACGATATTGGGGTCACTACTTATACGGTCTTACTCTTTCGAGAAGCAAAGAACCCGATCTAAATAAATCATATACAGGATCTGTCACTTCGGGCAGGTGTCTCCTATATACAATATCTGGTGACGGAATTCTTTGCCTTGACGGAAGACCATGGATGTCACTTATGTGATCCTCCACCTCATATTCAAATTGTAATAATTAATTATCGTGAATCATATTCACATAATTAATTCTTCCAAGGGAAATACACATCTATTCATAAAAGAGTGTTAATTGGATATAATTAATTTAATCATATTAAATTAATCATTAATCCAATTATCAATCAACAAACTTGATTATTACTTGAATAGTAGGTATAATCTCAAAGTACCTATTATTCGTATTTTAATAATTAGAAAAATACACTTTGACTTCTCCGGCATTATCGAGTCCCTATCTGTTGTCAAGGCCAGTACCGACGAGAGTGGGATGGACCACATACGTTGAAACCCGTGACCCCAATGCTCTCGACTAGGCACCATATCCACCTCAGGAAAGGATAATGCCATATAGATCATCATGTACTTTGAGATGCTCATCGGTTTTTCAACCGAAATTATACCATATAATATACATCAAAACAATTTTGATTATATTATAAGGAGATTTGATAAACAAATCCCCAATCCTATTCAAGAAAGAGGGTTTTTCATGTAAAAGTTGTCCTACAACTAATGTAGGATAAACTAAGGTTTTTCATGAAAAATGTTTGTTGATGATTTCATATCAACCAATGATCAAGATCAATTATCTTATCATTGTGGTTTAAGCAAATGTCATTCAATGAAATAATTATCTCTTTAAATATTTCACAATTATTTATCACTAATTATTTCAGGAAATTAACAATTAATTTTCATCTATATATTTGAATGACTTATCACAAGGTTCATGATCAAAAGATGTCAATTTCCAGCAGTGGCCCCCAATCACTAAAATTAACTTAATCAATTTAAATCAAAAAAATGCAAAATCAGTTTCCTAAGATTGTCAATTTGATTTATTAAAGAACCCAAGTGATAATTCACGCATTTCGAGGCATATCAAAATAGTAATTAACTCATTAATCATGTTTAAATCTGTTGTTCCCGCAATAGTGAATATATGCATATTCGAAAGGCCATATCTTGAGAAAATGAAATTCAAATTTCGTAAACTCAGATCCTATGGTTTCCTTGGGAACAAAATCCAATTACAAATTTCGTATTTAAACATTTTAAACAGCACTGAAAATTTCAATTAGACAGAGGTGCAAAATTTGAAATGCGACAAAATTTTCGCGATCCTTTCAAACCCAAGTCATCCTAGGTCTATTTTTCATATCCAAAACCTTATTCGACCTATGGCTCTGATACCACTTGAAGGATATTGAGAATCTTTAAGCGCATCACGGAAGCGTGTCGATCACATCGTATGCAATCGGGGCGATTAGTCGCTAGATGCGGCGGGAATTAAATTTTTTTAAATCTAATGATGAAACCACATGATCACGAGAACACTTCTCGGATCGTTTCATCAAACCACAAAGTATAAGAAATACCTCTTGGAGCGTGGTTGTAATCGTGAGATCCCAAACAAGAGATCCTCCTGTCTTAAGTCCAATCCACGAAGAACGCACTTGCGGGCACGATGATGAGTCGCGTTTCTCCTGCAATCCTCGACGAAGATCCAAGCAATGAATCCCCTGATTTTGTTAAACAAAATCCATCCTCTTCCTCTAGAGCAAGCCTCCCTAAAGAAGAAGGAGATCCCCGAGTCGTCGAAGGCGAAGGCGACAGTCTTTCCTTCTCAACACAAAGTGGACGGCCACTTGACGGAGAAGAGAAAGAGAGAGGGCAAGAATGAGAGAGAGAGAGAGAGTAGTAGTAGGCTTCTACAACTTTAAATAATGTACCATGAAAGGCTAGGTTAGCCCTCCTTTTATATTAGTTTAGGATCCAATGGATCTCAATCCATGGGACACATAGATCTCCCGACCATGGTTGGTCTATGTATTAATCAATGACCAAGATTGTTGTTGGTTAAAAACCAACAACATTTAATTTATATTTAAATCAAATATGTGTTGTAACATTATCAACATAATATAATTTAACATAAATTAATTTTATCAAGAGATAATAAGATAAAAATAAATTAGAAGATAAATAAATCCCCCCAAAATAGGGGGCGTCAACCATAGTTGACGCCACCCCTATTTTTGGGTGATTTTATCTCCCATTTATTTTATTCATTATCTTTTGATTAATTTTTGTAATAACCATTATAACAAAATTATCCATCAAATTAATTCCAAATTAATTTATGAATATTTCAATCATGCCATTGATAAATATGTGAATCATATTCACAACCCAAACTAATTTGTAAATTGCATTTCCAATTAATTAATTAATTAATGTGAATCCAATCCGCATTAATAATTAACAAATGCTATTTACATAAATTCTCTCTCTCTTCAATATATGTATATTATAAATCAAATTTATAATTCACAAATATTATGGATAGTATTATCCACATTCTCTAATCATTGATAATTAAATCATATTTAATTATCTTGGATAATTATTCTCACAATATGAATCCCATTCATATTATGCTTGATAATTAAATCTCATTTACTCATCAAATCCTTCTTGCTTGGATTTGTAGTTCATCAAATGAATTATTCTTGAACCCCTTCAAGAATAATGTGTTTTCTCCGCAGATAATTGGAGATAAGGACATGGCGACTGTATTGTTCCACGTATAGTGACTTGGATATTGAGATCTCATCTCAAATCCAGATCTTAGGAACCTCCCACATATGCTTGATTAAATCAGGACCGCAAATCTAATCTTCTCATTGAATCTGAATCTCATTCAGACCAATGTCCAACACTTGGACTAAGATCAGATTGCTTCTCTACTGGAAGCAGTCACTAAAATCCAGTCATGTTTCATCACTCCCTCGGAATGGAAGCGTCATGGATATACAATCGTTTATGATCACATCACCCTCAGGTATTCCCAATACTTGTACATCCTGCATACTGGAAGACCCTTGGTAAGCCCGAAGATTAAGATCAATTTTACACTGTCTTTTTAAGGGTTTGATCACTAAGTTTCTCAATCTTGGTCATTGGGAGTTGGTATCGATCATATGCTTTCCCAAAGCATATATCATACCTTCAAATTCATGTCATGCTTCCAAAGCACGACGACCATGCATGGAATTTGATCGCTCCCAATACCTCATGAGTGAGCTCATGTCTTCCGATTCACAAGTGAACATGTATGATCCCTTTGAGAGATCGTATGGCTCATATGCCCTTATATGCACACCAGCTCGCCGGTGTATAGACCTTGGTTAGGCCATCAACCTATCGGTCTGCCAAATGAACATACTCAGACATATAGCAATACATCTGTCTCCGGTTAGAGGATGCGTGCCTATGCTGTGACATCATTCAACATAGGACTTAGGTTATCTCGATCTCGTTAAGTCAACCCATTGACCTAACTAATCTGACACCTCCGAATCACTATTCCCATGCAGAGGACCTGCATCGAGAGGTCGGTCAGATATCAGCCTATGTGAGAAAGGATTGTCATCTCCTACTCATGCTGGAGATCTTCTCTTAATAATCATTTGACGGTGCTTGATGAGTCCTCTATCTAATTCCTTAAATATTCATCCAAACACCGACCTCTATGATTCATTTAATGAATCAACAGCTATATGATCAACAAGATGGCCATGGTACATAACCCTAATTGTACAGAGGGACCTTATAGTGCATTCATTCCTTTAATTTCAAAAAGGGAGTGAAACATCAATAACTTTTATTGATAAACATATATTTTACAATAATATTTATTGTAAGAATGGTTCGCCCAGGGCTTACATGTCTAACAGTGCTTGTATGAATATCTAAAGAGTTAGATTGAGGACCCATCAAGCACCATCAAATGATTGTCAAGATGTGATCTCCAGCCTGAGTGGGAGATGGCAACCCTATCTCTAAAGGTTGATATCTGACTCACCTCTTGATGCATGTCCTCTGCATGAGAATAGAGATTCGGAAGTTTCAGATAAGTTAGGTCAAAGAGTTGACTTAGTGAGATCGAGATAACTAAAGACCTATGTCGTATGCTGTCACGATGTAGGCACGCATCCTCTGACCTGAGACAGATGTGTTGCTATATGTCTGAGTATGTACATTTGATAGATAAATGGGTTGATGGCCTAATCAAGGTCTATATACTGGAGAGCTGGCGTGCATGCAAGGGCATATGAGTTTATGATCTCTCAAAGGGATCATACAGGTTCCCTATCGAATCGGAAGACATGAGCTCACTTATGAGGTATTGGGATATATTATATTCCATGCATGGTCGTCTTGCTTTGGAAGCATGACAGAATTTATAGGTATGATATATGCTTTTGGAAAGCATATGATCGATACCAAATCCCAATGACTAAATAAGAATCATAATGATAAAACCCTGAAGAAGATAGTCTAAAGTGATCTTAGACTTTGGGTTTATTCTAGGTCTTCCAGTATGCAGGATGTACATGTATTGGGAGTACCTGAGGGTGATGTGATCATAAACGATTGTATAACCATTACGCTTCCATTCCGAGGGAGTGATTAAACAGGTCTGGATTTTAGTGACTCCTCTCAGTGGAGAAACGTAATCTAATCTTGGTCCAAGGGTTGGACATTGGTCTGAATGAGATTAAGATGCAATGAGAAGATTAGATCTACATACTTGATTTAATCAAGCATCTATGAGAGGTCCCCGAGATCTATATTTGATATATGATCTCAATATCCAAGTCACTATACATGGAACGTACAATCGCCATGTCCTTATCTCCAAGTATCTACAGAGAAAGCACACTATTCTTGAAGGAGTTCAAGAATAATTCCTTTGATGAATTATGTATTCAAGCAACAGGATATTGATAACTAAATGAGATTTAATTATCAAAAATAATACGAATGAGATTCATATTATGAGAATGATTATCCTAGATAATTAAATGAGATTTAATTATCAAGGATGTGCAGAATGTGGATGGTATTATCCATGTTATCCATAATATCAATGTATATTATAAATATGATTTATAATATATTGAATAGAGCTCATTTGTAAATGATATTTACTAATTCGTTGTTAATGCGAATTGGATTCACATTAAGAAATTAATGGGAAATATAATTTGCATTTTTTGTTTGGGTTGTGAATGTGATTCACATTTTTTCAATGGCATGATTGAAGTATCCGCTAATTAATTTGAAATTAATTTAGTGAATATATTTGCAATAAATATTTTTTTCAAATAATTAAAATATAATGGGATTTTATCTCTAAAATAAAAAAGATAAAAAAACCCACCTATTGGAGAGGTGACGTCACCCATGAATCATTCAAAGGTGACGCCCCATCTTTTAGGAGGAAGTTTTTTTATCCTCTTTATTATCTTGTGATTAATTAATTTTATTAAGTTAAATTATGTTGATGATAATGCATAATATATTTAATTTAATATAAATTAATAAGTTGTTGCTTTATTAAAAAATAATGATCATGGCCATTGATTAAAAACACAAATCAATATAAACATTGATTTTGTGTATCACATGGATTGTGATCCATGGACTCTCAAACTACTATATAAGAAAAGGCAACCCTAGCCCATTAAGATACACATATGATCTCTCTCTATCCTCATTCTCATGCTCCATCTCTCTCTCTACGTGTGATCGTCCACCTTGAGACTTGAGAGAATTGAAGTCGTCGCTACTTCATCGTGTTGTCGCCTCAATTGCTCGTGGATCTCCGTCTTCCTTGGTGCTTCTAGCACAAGTAGAAGACGTCGGATTTCATTGGACGAAATCAGGAGATTCATCGCTTGGGTCTTCATCTCGGATTGTGGGAAGCACACGTCTCATCATCGTGCCCGCAAGTGCCTTCTTTGTGGATCGGACTTGAGTCAGGAGGATTTCTTACTTTAGAGATCAAGTGATCGCAACCACGCTTCAAGAGGTATTTCTAATACTCTGTGGTTAGATGAAACGATTCAAGAATTTTAAATTCTACTGCACCGAGCAACTAGTACGTCTGGTCACCCGATGGCATTAGATGTGATCATCACACTTCCGTGATGCGCTTAAGGATTTCCCGTATCCTTCAAATGATTTACACATACACATCCTGACTTGACCTTTGGTTTTAACATGGTCGACCAAACAAAACGAAAGGAGAGGCTCGCCTCATGAATTTCCGAAATTGATTAACATTAATGATCAAGCTCACATTTATTAGCCCTCATACCACCCATTTGTATAGCCTACACATGTAGGGGATTGTACCCCATGAGCTCGATCTACAAGACCCCTTCTTATTGACTCCACCGTATGAGTCTCCGACCATTATCTTCCATAAGATGGCCCATACTCGACCCAACAATACATGACGAAGTCGTATGTTGAGTATGAGACTCCAAGTTCTCAGTAGTATCCTCCAATTGGGCTGACTTCTCCCATTATTTGTCATGAGAACTTTTTGGAGGATAACATTTCTAGACACATCAAGAAATATGCGCCATTTGGTGACAAGTTGAAAAATATAGATAACATATTGAATTCATTTGTTGCCAGTTCAGGTATGAAAGTGCAAAATGAAATGAATGGATTCAACTTTGAAAACATGGAGGGCACTAGGAAGACCACACCCTCTGTACAATTGGAGTCCTTTCTATATCCCTCTTACACTAATCACTTGTCCTCCAATCTAGAGTCTGTATATCCTCTCAATCTTCCTTTACCTATCAAAAAGACCAAAAAAACAAAAATCTCAGAAAGACTGAAAAAATCGAAAACCAGAAAATATCATAAAAAAATGAAAATGGAAAAGACCTAAAAAAATTAGACCCTACCCTCAGGGAAGCCATTTCTAAGGAATTGATTCTAGAACTTCCCTTAATAAAGGTCATAGAACACTTTTCCGACCTCAAAATATTCATGAGAAGGAAACTGATGCCCAAGAAGTAGGGTAATTAAAGAACAAGGACACCTAGTGTCTGTGGCCACCTCCTTAGTGATGGGGACAAAGACCAAGAGCCACCGAGCAAAGTGGTTGCCTAGGGTTGAATGTAAAATCAAAGAGACTACCTTCACCTATGACAACATCGATGATGACTCATCGATAAATATCCTCCCAACCTCTGTGTTTGACAATCTCAAACTCAGGCTAATCAAGAAGTCGGGAGAAATCATTCAACTAGATGATCGATCTATAAAATTGTCGAGAGGAAATATTTCGATCATTACTACTTTCCAAGATTCTCTACTCCAAGTATACTTCATGATCATTGACATTGAGCACCGAGGAGAGTTCACCTAGTCTCCAATCATTCTCGAGAAGCCGTTCTTAGCCTTTTCTAAGAGACTATAGATTGCAAGAATCGGGGGATTGATTTTTACAGCATTGGGAACATTTTAACCTCACCCATTCTTTGAGGACACACGATACTCTAAGGTAACCCACAAAGCCATAGACAGTCGTAACCGTTGAGCGATAGATAAGTTCTACCCCTCTGCTATACTAAAGATGATGGTTGTTGAGCAAACACATGGTACTGAGACCTCCCACACTAAGGAGATTCCACATGATGCGTGTTCCACCACCTCCATGAAAGCTCCTATGAAGGACTCACAAATAGAACTTCTCCTAATTCGAAATCAAACTTTGTCGAATGTCTTGATCATGTTGATAATATGAATTTGAAGCTTACATTGTCTCAACCACCACCCAGAGATGGCTAACATCTTACAAAATCACTCCAAAAGGAAGCAATTTCTTCTAGTTTCTAGTGAGAAGATGAGAATCACTGATTCCTCGAGGCGTTCCTCTGAACCCCTCAAGACTCGTCACTCTCATCATCCTCTTCATAATTCAGGTTCTAAAAAATCGACTATGATGGTATCCTCTAAGGATTCCTCTTTAGATTCCAATGATGTAATCATCATAAATGGTTATGGACATGTTGTCATTCAACCATACTCGAGCAAGCAATCATGTGTCGATCATCGTTAGACATTCTATCATCCTCACTACTATTCTTCCGGGGATGAATCCTATAGCGACAAAAGTCTGCAATTCATCTTCTCTATCCATTCCCGCAAGAAGGTCCGTCCCAAACCTTCTTGATCCTTGTATATTCCCACTTCGCCATGTATAGATTTTCTTTTTCTTCCCTCCCTCTCCCGCAATTTGCATCACTCACTCCAGTTCTGTAACATTTTCATTTTATGGCTATGCTTAAGATGACTAGATCCTAAGTGTAGGGGGTGGGTGACTCGAGTCACTCTTTCCTTTTCATTTCTCTGATGTATATTATCCAGATACCATCGAACCCCCACTCATGTACTTCCATACTTAGGCTGACTAGAGCACAAGTATAGGGGGTCGATGCCCGTTGTGTATTTTCCACTTATACTTCTTCCTTTTCTCGTCTTCGGTCACCTTGTTTTTGTCTTCTTCTATACTTAGGCCTTAAAAGCCCTAAGTATAGGGGTGCGTTCGACTTGTATGCTCTTATTCTTTGCATCGCTCTACGCTCAGTCTGAGTAATGCCTTATTTCTCTCCATGCTTTGAGGATAAAGCATGAGCTAAGTATAGGGGGTGCCACATATATTGTATATATACTTTACCCATAACTCATGCTTTCATTTATTTTATATATAATATTAAGTAAAATATGGGATGGGTAACCACTTGTAAAATTTGCAAAAAATTAAACAATACTTGTAAAAATTAAATAATTTTTATATTAACACCTATGCAAAATTTTGCATATTGTTAAAAAAATGTTTTGTATATACTTACAAAAAAATCTTTTCATGTAAAAAAGAAGGAAAATTGAATTAAAGGGAAACAAAAAAATCTTTTAAAATTAAAAAACATTTCAAACAAAAAAATTAACCAATAAGTTGATTTAGTCCTTGACACTTACACATTCACACAAGACTTGTGAAGTCCATAACACTTGGTCTATGAAGTCTTATAATTTAGTGTTAACCAACCTTAATTATTGTCTTTGACTTAATTATTCACTTTTCCCTGGTTTGAAAGATATGTGTGCTATATTGCATAGTCTCGACCTTAAAGAATATGATCATCACCTCACTTGCATGACTACATTTATGATGAGATGCGTTGATGAATCACTTGAGGAACTGGGATGAGAGATTTGAGTCTGCACCTGATTTTATTATACTCGAGGATGGGATAAAATTGATGAAGACTTCATAAAACTTGAGAGTCAGCAATTTGGCCAGTACAAGAACATGGTTCTCGTGTTATCTCTTGACATTCACCTAAGTGCTGGGGTGTGATGAATCGTAATAAAATATTGATCAGTGTGCACCAAGTTGGTAAACACAGAAGAGCTAGCAAAAAAAGTTATTATTGAAAATCTCTTGAATTACAATGTTACACTCAAAAAAGCATCCACCAAAGGTGGGCACTCCTACAATTTCAAGTGTCCACTTGGACCAACCATTTTAGGATTTTATGAGTCAGGCTAGCACCCAAAAATAGCTATATATTGTATAGTGAAACAAGTCTAGGTGCAGAAAAGTATGATAGATACTCAAAAAAGACACACTTCAATGCATTCCCAGGAAAACAAGTGCATGCAACTCGGCGATCTCTTGACAGACGCACTGATCAAAACCAAAAATATACATGTGTTTCATAATAAGGCACTCGATGGGATTCGTGTTCCAATGAGAGGGAGAGAAGAAAATACGTCATCTTATTCCCTCCATCAATTGACCTGTCACATTTACTTTTAAGACTGACAACTAAAGAGACGGTGAATTGGATGCAAGAAATGATTTATTCCCTAATGTTAGGGATTGGGTTCTTAGGAGAGTCTCTTGGACTGGAACTTTGGATGACGTTTTGACTTTACTCTTGTAACTGCAGTCCACGCTTAATGGAATATCCTTAATATATATGTATACAGAGAGAGTCTCATGATTAGGGAAGTTGGATACCTTTTTTACTAGAGCTTGGTTCATCTTAGAATTTTAGGATCATTAAAATCGAGAGTTCTTAAAAAATCAATCTTGTATTTCACATGCTCATTCAAGAATTAATCCAACTTACTCATTCTTTATTTGCTCGAGGACTAGCAAAGTTTAAGTATAAGGGATGATGACTTTGTTATTCATCATCTTAATATATTAATCATAGCTAGAATCCCTGAACAAACACAAAATAATTACCTTTAAATTCAAAAATTAACAAAATACAACTTTCAATAAAAAGAGACTAATAATGTATATTTATCTTGCAAATAAGTTCATGAAATAATTAAGAATAAAAATCACAAAAATAAAGAGCTAAAAATGTATATATATATTCCTTTTTTAATAAATTCATACTAACTCTTTTTATCTTAATTATTTTTTCAACTTGTGTATAAAATATATATAAAAATACAATAATACAAAATAATTTCCACATTGAATAAATACTTTCATATCTTTAACCAAAACAAATGTAAAGACCAACTTCTCAGTTGAATTACCGCTCCTTATGAATTTCAAATTCACTAAACTCACTTTTAAAGTTCAATTTATAAATTATCTATATAATGGAAGTGATTTCATAAAAATCAGAGCTTATTTGTGAAATGACGATTTTGGAACCTACTTGTATGTTGTGTATATGTACCAACTTCACACTGACATTCTATGTACAAATTTAATCCATTTTGATTTATTTATTCTTCTATTAATTTTTTTATTTTATATTTTAATAATTTACGTAATATAAAAATTCAAAAAAATATTTTACCCTTGAAAATAGTGAAAAGTGACTTTGTATATAGTGTAAATATGATCATTTCCTCCTATCTTTTGATTTTTCTTAATTATTAAAAATCTAAAAAATATATATATGTTGTATTTTATTTATAATATTTAATTTTTATTTTATAAATATATCTAGACAAAAAATAAAAAAATAGAAAAACTGTAAAATTCACTTTTTAACTGTTTAAAGTACATTCCAAAAATATTTTGATGTACATACCAATTTATTTTGCATTTGAGGTCTACATGAAAAATATAGATCACATTCAGATCTACATTATTTTTATAGACATTTTTCTTTTTTTTCTTTTACTTTTTCTTTTATTAAGTTAAGTAGCCTTCTTCATTTTTCTGTTAATTTTGTTACCTCTTTTACCCATTCTCTATACGAACTTCCATTCTTCCCTACCTCTTCTACTGCTTATCCAACTCCCATTCCACCTCACTTCCTTCTAACTTCTCATTCCTCTTCTTCCTTTTACTCTCTTCTCCTCTCCATTCCTTCATTATCCGCCATTTTCTTGAGAAGAATTCCAGCTTCAGAGTGGTCAAGGTAATAGTGACAGCATTATTCTGTCAAGCGACGATGAGTTCCATCCATCTTCGATTGTTGGCGAGATCTGCGAGCTCTGTTCGCATAGTAGTCCTCCACATGTTGACTACCTAGCTTCTCAGTGACCCTCTGCCTCACTGATCGAGGCCAAGATCGGAGACGAGCTCCACTGAGCTCGCTCGACCACCAACGAAGACTAATCGCATGTAATCGACTTCTTCCTCTTTTCCTTATTTTTCTTGGTGTTTCTTTGTTTCTGTTCTCCTCTCATTTTTGCTTTATAACTCTAAGTTACCATTAAATCTCTTCCTGTACTATTTATGAATCAATCCCGTCTTCATTCAGATTCCCTTCCACCATCATACCTTTACCTCCCAGTTCCCTTATAACTCTCAGAACTTCCACGATCTTCAATCGTCATCCATCACCATACAAGATACACATTCACTTTCCCAAATCTAAAATACACAAAGAAAACCCACCAATAATATATGGTCGAGATCCAATCTTGAGCCCTTTCTCTTACATGCTACGACAAGTCTCCTTCAACCACACCTCTACCTCGAGCAACACCCATTCCAACGAGAAATCCCAGCAGCACAACTCCTAAGGTCGGAGGAGAAAACCACAACTGGAGCCCCAAAGCATGATGCAGACCCGATTAGGCATGGAATTATGCATATTCAATGGCCTTCCCGTACGTCACCAATTGGAACCAAGAATGATCAACACCTCCAATAACACTTCACAAGTCTCCATCCTTGATCCTTCGAGAGATAAACCCCACCACATGCAACAACAACAACAACTATTCTCCTAGCTATTGCTCCTCCGTGTCCGCAAGATCTGGTGGTTGCTCCTCTATACATGACGCCTCTGCTACTCTGGCGCACCCCGTGAGTGTGGTTGCCCATTGGTGAACCAAGAATGAAGGAAGAAGAAGACTCCTTCAACTAGGAGCCTCATGTACGTGCCCCCTCCCGGATAGAATTTCAAAAACTTACACCCCAACCCTCACTGTAATTAGTAATTAAAGAAGTGCCCTTAGGTACAACTTCTTTTGTAGAAGTTTTACTTTGTTTATTATAAAGAGAACCTTGTGTTTGAGCTTTATGTTGGACCTTTTTTGTTTGATCGTTTTGTTAAATCAAAAATATCTTGATGTTCATCATTTCATTCTCTACCATAATAGATATGGTTTATAATTTTGAGACTTTCGGTTGATTTATTAAAAAACAGATATTGAAAGTGATCGTAATTTCACCCATTTATACTCTGAAATTCATGTACAATTATAACTTGCTCCAAAAATTCTCCAAAAATCAAAGATGGCGTATTTGCTTGTGCTTTACCGTATACTCAAATTTCATGGTAAATGGAGGTGTCATGTTCTTGAAATAAATTATTGAGTGAAATTTGTAATTGATTTTTAATTAGGTCCATACAACTCTTTTTATCAAAATTTCGAATCTCTTAAATTGCATATTAAAATATCTATTTGAGATCATTTTGGTTTTGGATAATTTATTAGTGTGGATTTATTAGGAATTAATTACCCAGATTCACTATATTCCGGTAGAAAATTCATAAAAAAATCAAATATTATCATAAAATTATAAAAATATTAATCTATGTTCATTTCATCATAATATATTTGTATCAAAATTTTATAATTTTTGCATATTGTTTGTTCCTAAATTACGTAATAATACCTAAAAGTGTTCATTTTTCATTGTTGAATTTTAACCCTTTAAAATATAAAAAATATTTTGCATGTGCATCATTGAATTAGGTTCACATGAAAAATATCACTTGCCTAATTTGATATGATTTTGAATTAAAAAAATAATTGGGCTATGTCACTTATTTTGCTTAAGAACTTAATTCACTCGCATTTTGCATTTGTGTCTTTTCACGTTAAAATACAAAAAAAATACTCTTTGAAAATCATATATTAAGTTTAATAATTTGAACCACAAATTATTCCTTTGCCTCCTTGAGTCAATCATGGGGTTTGTCCGGGTTAAATTACCAAAAAATATACATTGTTTAACATCTTGATTTATCTAATCATGTTGTTTATTTTTTATTGATCATAATCACTTGAATACAACAACCCGACATAGTTAACATAGGGTGATTCAGAGATTATCACCTCATCACTTGAAAAGGCAAGAAGCAAGCAGTGGTGTCTCAATCAAGTGCGGAAAGTGAGTACAGAGCCATGGTACAAGCAACGTTAGGAATGATGTGGATTCATATAATACTAACAAATCTTCATGTGGATCACGTGGCTATGCATATCGCCAATAATCTGATGTTTCATGAGCGCACCAAACATGTGGAGGTAGATTTTATATAAAGGAATCTTCTACACCCTGTTGGAGTCTCCTTGAGTGAACAAGCTACGGAAATGTTTACAAAGGCTCTCTTCCATGGACTACATTCAAATTGTTGTAACAAGCCGCACTATGAGAGCAAAAAGTTGTGAGAGCATGAGAGGATTGATTCTGGACCACATGATTCACCCATGAGAGAGAAGAGCAGGAGAGAGAAAACAGAATCATGTGATCCAGAATCAATCCTCTCATGCTCTCATAATTTTGTGCTCTCATAGGATCACTCATATATATATATATATATATATATGATTTCCTTCTCATAAGACGCGGTCCTTCCTGAGTTCAGGAAGGCCGCCCCTTTTTTTGTAAAAACATGATGACTTTAGAAGAATACATATAAAGCTGATATTTTAATGTGCAGTTTTAATGTTTGTATTTAATTTACAGTTTTGTGTGTGGTTTTGTATTTATAATATGCAGCTATGATACAAATTATATATGTATTCTACTAAAGTGCTCGTGTTTTCTAAAAAGGATGGCGGTCTTCCTGAACTCAGGTTGGATGCATCCTATTGGAAGGGTTCCCTATATATATGCGCTAGCTTGGGGGGGAGTGTCCAGAGGTTTATAGAATATTGTAGAAGGAATAGGATCTCGTGATTGAGAAATAGGTCTTCATGGTTAGTCTTCCCTCTTTGGATTGTTTCCTATTTTATCAGCCACAGAGATGGAGCCGGAATTTTGTGTTGCTGGGGGCTGCATTAGTTTGATATCATTATGGAAATTTTAAAATAAATATTATATTTTAAAATAATTTCAAAAAGTATAACAAAAAATACATTAATGGTGCATAAAGAACGAAACATAATTTAGAAAATTATAACATGCCAAACAAAATGCAGAAGTATAGCAAAAAATTAAATTTTATTTTAGTTACGATCTTAATAAGCATATCAATATTCTCGATGTATTATAATGCAATATTACATAAGAGCTAGATAATTAACAAATAAAAGCTCTACATTATCATTAGATGCATACATTTAACATGTTCAATAAACCATATCCGTGGCACACTAAAAAGTAAATATACACTATTCAATCAAGCACATTGCAGATTTGGTTGCAATAGAATCGCCTCTTTGATCGGAAATAATTAAAAGATTCATCAATTATAAACTTGGTGAAAATGTGTAAGTAATTGAAGGGAGTACAAGAACTTTTAATTAAATTGATCGTATGTGGGAATTCGGTGTTATAGCGTATCCAAATCATGACCGAGTTAACCTGTAAGTTGTCATAACATCAACATTCTTTTCAAATAATTAATATATTGTTATTACTATAATATATATGGTATTTTTAACGTATCCAAATCATGACCAGGTTGACTTGTAATTTGTAAGTAGCATTAAACATTCTCCCCAACAAATAATAACAACAACAATAATAGCATTACTACACTATTAAACGCTAATAGTCATATTTCATGTTTTCATGCAGTTGGTCATGGAGCTAGACATACATAATCCAAAGGGAATAATGGGCATTATTCATATACCTTTATTTATAATGGGAGTGCAACTACAGGAAAATTGACTTATGACAACAAATAATTTGAAATTTGTTGTCATATCTTCCGATGTTAAGTATATACGAACGGATATTATTCATTGTAGAATTAGATTTTTGTTCCTGCAATTAGCAGTGAATGTCATATGCGCATGATGATTTATCTAGAGGATTATTTGTTAAAATATGTACGCCTTTGCTAACTTTAACAACTATTAAAAAAAGGAGTCAAATGATAACCGGTGTTATATGTTTGTTGTAAAAATATAGTAACAAATATGATCATTATTACGAATTTAAAGAATCAAGTAACAAATATTTTTTTGTTGTTATATATTTAACTATGGAAGATATGACAACGGATGTTCGATTATTCGTTGGCTTTAGTCAAATTTGTTGTAGTGTGTTTCTGACGGTATGAAACCTAAGGAATTGATGCATACTTTATGTCTGATGCGCATATCGTCAAATTGTGGTCAATTGGCCACGAAAGCTTCTTCAACACCGTGTGTTGTAGAACTCCTTCGATGCAAGGGCTATGTCTCCATCGAAATAGATAAATCTCATGTGAGATTTCTCTCTATGTTTTCCTTCCACTACAACAAAATTGACCAAATACAATGAATAATTTAACATTCATTGTCATTTCTTCTTACTTAAATATATCACAACAAATCTTATTTGTTGCTTACTTCTTTGAATTCGCAACGAATAATCATATTCGTTTCAACTGATTTGTTGACTTTTTATTCTAATTGTTGCTAAATTTAAGAAATATAAATATAAACATTAATGAATAAGTCAACTGAAAAATCGTTGTTATACGAACCTTCAACAACGAATATGACATTCCTTTCTAATTTTAAGTGCAAAAAATGATTTGACAATGGTAATTTCATTGTTATAGCTTTAACATCGGAATATATGACAAAAGAAATTCAAACTATTACTTGTCTTAGTTCAATTTTCTTCTGGTTAATGGAAGGAAATTGTACTAGAGTTGGTTTGTCGATGGTCTTTTAACGTTGCCAGTAGAAAGAATTTATGAGTAACAATTTTGTTTATAATTGACAATCAATTTTCAAATATTTGTGTGACTCCATTGGCAATTGGAATGAAATTTGGAAAGTTGGTGTATCCTCATTCCTAATATAATATATAGGAATTTTGTAAAATGGTTGGAGAGCTCAAGGAAGGAACACAAGTTTCTCTTCTTTTATCTGTTCTAACGATAAGCATCTTGAAGGTGTTGTTCAAAAACAACATACCTGACTTATAATCCTTTATATAATCCTTTTTTCTCGAAGATTCATGGCTTTATCTTCGGAGTTGAAAAATCAACCTTTGTTGGTTTTTATACAGAAGTATGATTATGTATGTATTCCACCAGAAAAGAAGAACGAGCAAACACAAAAGGATGAAAAATAATTAGAAAGAGAAAAGTAAGGTTTTAAAAATCGAACCGAATATCAAATCGTGTATGTATCGATTTTTTATTTTTATGGTCAGACCAATAGGATCAACCGCCCGAACCGATGATGATGTTAATAGTCAAAAAAATAGGAAAAGATCGAACCGTTGTATTGTTGGTTTGGTTAGCAGGGTTCAACTAGGTCAAACCGAGTTAGACCCATATATCATAGAAATAAATATGAAAAATGATACATCATAACTTTCGAGGATTTGTTTACTCTTGTCATTCCAAGTTTTTCCAATAACACTTTATACCACTTTTTTTAATACAATTGCATGTATCTCCTATATTTTTTTCAAAATCAATAATGGTGACCTTCTATTAGTAGACTTGTGCAATTTTAACCTACATAAGGATGATATTGTGAAATTTCTAAGAAAATATAGGAGCACAAGCGAAATTACTTAAAAGCTAGAAGTATAAATGTTCTTATCCTAAAAAAACTCGAAATGACATAATAATCATATGCCGTAATATATATACGATGTAAAAAAATAATAATTTTAAAACTATTGGGATTTTTACCCGGCAGACAATTACCGCTACGACCTTCGAAACATCGTAATTCCTCTCTCGACCCCGTAAACTTGTTAACCTTTACCCTACAAACCCTATGGTTAACCCCCATCCATTTCACCGTTAAAAGTAACCAGATTCTGTTATCTTCCTTTACATTATACCCGTTTTATTTATGAAAATTACTGTCAGTGCCACTCCCTCATCCACGGCAGCCCATCCACCTTCCCGTCCGTCCCCTCCCCTGCTCGAACCCCCCCTCCCCCGCCCACCGCCTCTCCCTACCTGAAGCCCCCCTCCTCCCTGGCCACACGACGCCTCGCTCGGAGCTCCTCCCCTGACCCGCCCAGCTCGAAGCGGACGGGAAAGGCCCCCTCCCTGATCAGTCACGCGAGACCCCCCCTCCCCTCGGCCCAGCTCGAAGCGCGCGAGGCACCCCCCTCCCCCGCCGCCCCAGCGTCACCCCTCCCCCCTCGCTGGATGCGCGAGGCACCCCCCTCCCCCGTCGCCCCAGCGTCACCCCTCCCCCCTCGCTGGATGCGCGAGCCCCCCCTTCCCCCGCCGCCCCACGTCACCCCTCCCCCCTCGCTGGATGCGCGAGGCACCCCCCTCCCCCGTCGCCCCAGCGTCACCCCTCCCCCCTCGCTGGATGCGCGAGCCCCCACCTCCCCGGCCGCCCCAACGTCACCCCTCCCCCCTCTCAGTCCTACGAGACCCCCCTCTCGACCCCCTCTCCCCCAGCGGGAAAGGCCTCCTCCCTGTCAGTCCTGCGAGACCTCCTTCTCGGCCCAGCTCCGTTCGAAGAAGCCCCCAACCTCCACCAACCTCCTCCCCTTCAGCCCCCAGTGGAACCCAAACCCAATCCAGAACACGACCCCGTCCATCGCCAGCCTCTTCCCTTCTCCCGTGGAAGCCTGCTCGCATTCACCTCCTCCATCCTCGGTCAGTGCTCTCGTGTGGGCGGAGAGATGGAAGAGACGATGCGGAGAAGCTGTTGGAGGAGAGAGGAATTCTCTTGATTGATTCTAGCCGTCCGATCGTGGATTGGTTAGATTAACTCGTTTTTAACTCAAGGAAGTTAACTCTAGATGTGTCAATTTAACGGTAGGGTTCGTGGGGTAAGACGGAGCAAATTTACGGGGTCGAGAGAGGAATTACGATGTTTCGAAGGTCGTAGCGGTAATTGCAAAAGATTATAGGGTATGCCGGGTAAAAATCAAAACTATTTAAACTCTAATTAACTACAAGTGTTGTTAATTTATTGCTTCTTTTAGTATGACTATGACAACATCTTCTTCATTTGTTATTGTTATAATTTATAAGTAAACAATCCCATATACACTAATGAGTCATTGACACATGTGAAGAGGAAGAGATAAAGGAACACTATACTATAGATTAGAATGAGACTAGATTATGAATATTTTTGAAAAAATTTGTATTTTGTTAATTTATTGGAAATTTTTTGTCAAATATGGGTTGAACCGGACGTTTAGTTCAATTGGTTCAAGTGGATTTAAGTGGTCCAACCGGACTTTGATCGCTTTTGATTGGTTTTTATATTCTGAATAAAAATTGTGTTGTGGGACTGTTTTTTCTCCGATTCTTGATTTAACCGGTTCAACCGACTAGTTCGGTTCGGTTCTTAAAACTTTAAAAATAGGTACAGATTCTCTGCAGTATTGCAGAGATAAACTGTAAAAATAAAGATACTTCCAATCACTCGATCAAGATCGAACGATTCAAATACTAGAAACTCAAAAATACTCAGATTTCATGTGAATTGTTTGATCTTGATTGAACAGCTCGAGACCACATTTTCAGAGGCGGCCTCGTACTGCCGATCCGGGCTCATGCAGAAATAGGATGACCCAAGCTTCTCGTAATGCTGATGGGCACGGCTTCAAACACGCGTACGTTCCATGGTCCTCCACATGCAGGACATCGACAGCGTTCCATTACGGAAGGAGCCACGTATACGCCCACAACTCGCACCACCACTCGACCGTTTCTTCCCGTCCCCAAACTTCGCCGTCCTTTTAGTTCCTTAACTGCAAGCAACCGCTATATGTAGAAAAGCTATATGCTTTCGACTCGTCTGCGAGGTCACCTGTAGTGCTACAGATCAAAGCAAGACAGTGTGTGGGAAAGGGAGAGCTTCTTACGGATCTAAATTAATTAGTGCGAGGGAGATGGACGGAAGAGGGGGGAAGATGGCCGCTTTCGTGTTGGTTTGCCTGTTCGTGGTATCAACAGTGCTGCCGTTGGCGGTGGAGGCGAAGACAGTGGAGGACATGAAGCGAAGAGCAAACCTTGCGGCAGAGGACGTGAAGCTGAGAGCGGCGGAGACCATCCAGGACGCCAAAGAGACGTCGGATTCTTGGGCGGAGTGGGCCAAGGACAAGATCACCGAGTGCGTAAACTGACCATATTTTTTGCTTATATTTAAATTCTCGTACAAATGAGTGTAGGAATCCAATTTGCTTTCCCTTCCCACCATCATTATCTACCATTGCAGGGACAGAGTGAGAGTATCTTTTTAGAAGGGGACACAATAATTTTAGAAAAATTTATCGATTATAATGTGATCATATTCTATTTATTAGATAAAAGAAAGTATACTTTTGAGTTGTATGTCACTTATACGTTCATCACCTTTTTAGTCATTTATCTATATTAGAATGGGTGAATACAAGCGATTATGTCATTGGAACACATGCAAGTTAAAGTTTCAAGACAAATAAGTGATTCGGATGTGATGAACATACAAGTCAGATGTAGATGAGTTGGATACTCCACCTCTATTTATTATATTAGCAATAATTGTTAAAGATAAAATATATCATAATAATTTATTTAAAATTTATTTTTTAATTAATTTTATATTTTTATTCCATTTTACATATTGATATCATGTATGTTCTGCACTATGGAGATTTTTTTCATAAATGATATTTACATTATTTTTAAAAATTATATATATTTTAATGTTTTTATTTTTTTTAAATTCACTCTTTGTATTTTAATTAATTACAATATAAACTGCACTTGTTCTAAATATGTATCAAATTGAAAATATAAAAATACTTAATTTTATACTTTTTATTACCAACAACTAGAAATATCAATATTTCAATGAAGAAAAATACAGCGATCAAGAATATCTGTGCATTTGATCACTTACTTGATAATAAATAAGATCAATGATTAACATATGAGACTTATTATAATGTTTTTTTTGAAACTTTAATTTTTTGAGATCGAGAAGTAAACTCATATCTGTGTAAGTGATAATGATATTGGATGAAAACCAATCTCCTCTATAGGTTGATCCTAAAATATAGATATTCAAACAGATGGATTGGTAGAAATCCATTATAAATCGATCGGTTTAAGAAATTATTCAAACAGGTTGCTCCAAGGTAAAATCTAATATTGCTAGGTAGAAATTTTATGTTAAAAGATATATTATCTATGGGTAAAGATTATTGATTTCTCCCTGAAGAAACGAAGGGAGTGCATCTATAAATTTACCCTCAAAAAATCTAAAAGGAGATTTATACTTGGAAATATTATGCTTATTTTTCCTTCAAAAATCCATAGAGAATAACTAAATATATATTATGTAATCTAAAAAATGAGCATGTGTCCCTTCTTGCCTCACTCTAAATCCATCCTTGAATATGCCTTTACAGTTCTTTCATGCTTATTGTTGATCCTGTTCTTGTGGTCAAGGCCAGTTCTTTGCCTTGATTTGTTATAAGACGGCACGTTTCTGCAATTCGATTATAAAGGTAATCCCCTAGACAAGAATGTAAGTATAATGTTTTTCCGTGATGCTGTTGGGATGTAATAGATTCGAGTAAAGTGTTGATTCTCAAATTACGTAGTCATAAAGAAAGGGTTAAGAAAGGGTTGGTTTTTTACTTGAACAGTGCATTGTGATGTATTCGGTGAAAGTATAATCGAAAAAAATAGGATCATTGCACAATTCGTATCATTAAATTATATGAAGAGAATGCTGTGGAACATGTCAAAATCCTTGGAATTATTGGTATTTGTAACATTGATACATAACCTGTTAATATACAGTTTATATCATAGAAGGGTATCAATGGCTATCTTTTACACAACGTTTGAAGGTATAAGCATATTTAGATTATGACACAGGGGCCTTGGATATAGACATGATAATGCAAAGGAAGCTGCTCAAAGGATGATGGAAAAGGCTGGGCAAATGGCCGAGATGGCCAAGGAGAAAATTGGCCAGGCAGCGTCAGGTTAATATTTATCTGTCATTGGCAGCTTGCCTCTAGTATGCATAGTATGTTTGACAGTTCGACAAAGATATATAATTCTATTTGGAGCATTGACAAATTCTCTTGTTAACATATGTGTTCTACCTAGTTTTTGAAGTTGCACATAACTCATGTGAATTTATATCAAGGTCTGATCAGTCTAACTGTTTACTGTATCCTATGCACCACTGATTCCAGGTGCGGTCGACAGCACCATTGAAAAGGCGAGTGAGATGAAAGATGTCGCGAAAGAGCAAGCAGGGAACATTGCCCAGAAGACTTCTGAGGGGAAGGATTGGGCAGCAGATACCACCGGGAGGGCATACGAGGATGCAAAGCAACAAGTTGAGGATACTTACAAGTCTGCCAAGGATACCATGGCGACCAACGCCAAGGACAAGTACGAGCAAGCAAAGGAGAAGTTGTCGCAGGTTACCGGTGATGTCGGGGCAAAGATGCAGGAGAGAGTTCAGGAGCTTTGAGTCATAATGTCGTGTTGAAGGTTCTTTTGTTGTGGCTGATATTGTTAGTGCTGGGACTTAGTTCATTTTGCCTTTATTTTAGCATATCAATCTATCAATATCATAAGTCAAAGACTAAGGTTTGATTGTCGAGCAAGCTACATTATTGCATGTGAGAAGGTAGCTGATGAAAAACAGTTATAAGATTGGGCTGGTCTTAAGTAACATAATTTGACAATTGCTTGAGCTTATGGTAACCATTGGAAATCAACAAGTTAACAAACAATCAACAATTACAAACACCTTTTCATGATAGAATGAGTACGTGGAAAATGTAAAGCATAAGAAGATGTGTTCTAAATAGTATTATTCGGTACCAAAATCACTACTAGATGATGTATTATTTAGGGCAAGTTAAAAAAAGAGACTGATCTTTACATTGATTCTTAAATTAGGGTTTGATTTTTACTTTGTAACAAATATGGGATCAAAGTTTAACTTAACGTTCCAGTCTTCAACATCGTCAATCAACAACTCAATACATTGTTCTACTTGACGAAATTATCCCTAATCAATTCTAACTTCACCCAAAAGAGCTTCTGCTTGTTGAAGGGGAGGACATTGACTGCGGCATGCTCAAATGCCCACTAACCTCGTTGGTCCTTCTCGGCTCCTCCACAACGTCGACGCCCACATCCTGAACACCTTCCTCGTCGTCGATGCGAACCCATCTCTGCAACCTATCCCAGCATCTATCCCCCCCTTCTCTGGCCTTTTGGTGTTCTCCAAGGAGAGCTGAAGGTACAACGATGCACTCCCTGTCATAGTCTCCTCTCCACCACAAATGATAGCTCCATAGATGTGACTGTCTGGGTGGATGGCATCATTCGTGACCTCATCAGCAATTCATCCTTGAATTTTTCCATTCCTTAACTCATCCACAACGTGAGGGAAATTATCTACCCATGCAACCCAAGACTCGCTACTATACTTGAGTTCAGGTTGAGGTCCTTGACCTCAGAGCCATGGTATCCATTGCCCAATCGGAAGATACCCAACTCACCCAAACACCACCCTTTCTCCCCTCCACCACCATTGTTCCCCCTCGTCCTCGCCAACCACCACCAACTCTACATTGCAAAAGCCCCACCATCACAGATCAAAAAGGCATCGGTCGATCATCGCCTGTGCGTACGGAACGAGCTCGGGTACGATGCCGACATTTGCGACTCCAGCTCCACGCCACCGCCCAAGAGCAAATAATTTACAACACATTCAACTTAATCAAATCAATCTCATGGGAAGATAACAAAAAGAAGACAAGCCTCCTTCCCTTAATAGAATGGACGACCATACATGGAGTAGGACTTCGTGGCCATCCACCCTCTTAAAGGGGAAGGTGGCTCTCTTCCTCTTTAAATGAGAGATCTCATATCTTTCTAAATATTCCACATGTGCAACAACATTTATTGCAAAATTATTCACAAAAATAATTCCAAATTATTTTGTGATAATTTCAATGATGCCATCAATAATTATGAATCATATTCATACATCAAATATAAAATGTAAATTGCATTTACAATTAAGTGTTTAATGTGAATCCAATTCATATTAACATTTAATTCGTAAATAATATTTATAATTAAATCTTTCCATCATATTATAAATCATATTTATCATATTTATGATTGTTATGAATAGTGATATAAATATTAATCATATCTTTGATAATTAGATCATATTTAATTATCTTGGATGATTGTTCTCATGTGCCCAAATAATATGAATCATATTCATACTATCCATGATAATTAAATCACATTTAATCATCATTTTCCCAATGCTCAGATACATTATCAACAATAGAATTCTTCTTGAACTTTTTCAAGAATAAAGGTACTTTCTCGGTGGATACTTGGAGATAAGGACAAGACGATTAAACATTGCATATATAGTGACTTGACATTGAGATCATATCTCAAATCTAGATCTCGAGGACCTCTCATAGATGTTTGACGAAATCAAAATGTAAATCTTATCTTCTCATTGCATCTGAATCACATTCAAATCAATGTCTAACATTTGTACTAAGATTAATTTACTGATAAACTGAGAGGAGTCACTAAAATCCAAACCTATTTCATCACTCCCTCAGAATGGAAGTGTCATGGTAATACAATCGTTTATGATAACATCATCTTTGAGTATTCCTAATACCCATACATCCTGCATACTGGAAGGCCTGAATAAAATTAAAGTTTTAGATCACATTTAGACTGTCTCCTTCAGGGTTCTATCATTATGTTTTTCATTTGATCATTGGGAATTGATATCGATCATACTTTCCAAAAGCACATATCAGGTTTTGATCATATACTTTCTAAAAGCATATATAATACCTACAATATCAGTCAAGCTTCCAAAGCGAGACGACTATGCACATAATTTCATCCTAATATCTCATGAGTGAGCTCATGTCTTACGGTTCAGTAATGAACATGCATGATTCATCTGAGAGATCGTATTACTCATATTCCCTTGTATGCACACCAGCTCGTCGGTGTATAGAACTTGAATAGGTCATCAATCTATCAATGTGCCAAATGTTCATACTCATACATATAGTAACACATCTTTCTCTAGTCAGAGGATGTGTGCCTATATCGTGACAGTATATGACATAGGTCTTGGTTCTCTCATTCTCGTTGAGTCAACTCTTTGACCTAATTTATCTTAGACTTTCAAATCTCTTTTCCTATGCAAAGGACCCACATTAAAAGGTCATTCAGATATCAACCTTTAGAGAAGGATTGCCATCTCCTTCTCAGGTTGGAGATACTTTCTTAATAATCATTTGACGATGCTTGATGAGTCCTCGATGAATCTTCTATTCATTAAATTATTGAGTCATTATCACACTGGTCCACAAACTTAAACACATATTTTATGCTATGAAATAAATCAAGGGAAGTGCATTATCTGTATCGTGTATTAGATATTTCATGACTCTCGTAAGCAACATACATTAACCCTTTCTCCCTCTTCCAGCATCTAGCAATAGTTTTAAGATGTAATGATTTTCAAATTAATTATCTTATATTCCTTCCTTTTTTCAGATGATTATTTATATTATTAGCAACCTCTTTTGTATTACTTTCCCTCAATTTTTAGCATTACCTTGAAGCTTGACTCACAATTAATATCTCAGCAATTATTATATGATGAACTTGCACCATGAGATGAAATTAATTGGAATAGCTAACGTTGTAAAAGACAACAGCGACACCATATTTTTATTATTATTTTAATAATGATATAAAAAATAGAAATGATGAAAGAGGTCAACGTTAGTGGGGAATTAGAAAAGAGGCCACTGCATTAATGTAAAAAGGTATGAGATGCCTTGATAAAGAAATGTCAATATGAAGAGATGCCAAATTAGTTGTTGCTTTTATGAGGAGGTGCAATGCTAATATGAAGAGGTGCAATTTAGTTGGTGTTTTTATCAAGAGGTGCAATGCCAATATGAAGAGGTGCCAAATTAGTTGTTGCTTTTATGAAGAGTTGCAATCCCAATATGAAGAGGTGCTTTGTTAAAATTGAGAAGATGCATCCCTTGGTCGGAATGGCTACACAAATTTGTATAAAAGGTAGGGGAGGCAAAGGGGAAGGAGGGAACAATTGGCGTCCAACACTTCTCCCATTCCTAGTCTCTAGCTTTCCCTCTCCTTATAATCATCCCATCCATCTTAATTGTTGACGAGAGAATCGAAGTGGTTTCATCAACTTGTGCATTCAGCCTTCCAGTGAATCCGACTCCTGAGGCTCCACCCCTAGTGCCGCTAAAAATCATCCAATACCATAGACATCCGCCAACCATCATTTCCTCGGACCCTCTGCAAATCCGACTCCAGAGGCTTCCTCCCGAGCCACGACCATCATATTTCATCTCGCTTTTATTTTATTACGTTATATTTTATATCTATCTTATTTTATTATCTTCTCTTTCGTGCAGGTATTCGTCAAGACTATCGTGACGATAATGGTGATTATCCTAGACTCTTATAGAACTGGGACGTGACACGACGTTTGAGCTTGATTGGCGTTTGTGATCACATCCAACTCGCCTCGCCAGGATATCCAATTTCGTGAAGAGTTAATGCGTATGAGTTCAAATGGAGATTGCTGCATAGAAGGGGAGTGATCATCACTTACCGACCTGCACTGTTGTCTTTTCCAACTTTCATTTCAGTTTTTGTTGTTCAAACACTTTGTAACAAACTCATCCATTTTTAAAAGTATTTTTACTTGTAAAATAAAGCGTGGAATCTTCCTATCCTTATGAATTAGACCCTAACTTACCCTATACTTTGACATGTACATAATATAGCTAAGTTCGGTAATTTATTTGTTCGAAGTGTATTTTTGCGGGTTCGCAACGATTATCTGGCGTAAAAATCGGGTACATAAACCCTCGAAAATACGCTCCAACATTTTGGCGTCGTTGCCGAGGATAGGAAATCATATGCGCTTTGTTTTATTTCTAAATTTTTTTTCTATATTTGACCAATAATTTGTATTTCATCTTCACAGGTTCCACTTCATCAAACCAACTCGTGCGGAAAAGGATCAACTTTGAATAGCAATTGAGATCGTTGATGGAACAACATTGCGATAAGTTTTCTCTTACTTAGGCATATATAGGATCTCTGAATATTCCTTATGTGTGTTATATTTGTCTTAACAAAAAGAAAGAAAGAGAAATCAACTTCTCTTATCTATTTGTGCATAGCATCTCCATAGGATCTTTTCTCTCTCTTAGTTTCACCTACATTAAAAAGATCACTAATTGTTTGTTGAAAAAGATAAAATCATAATTTAAATTTGAATAATATCAATTGGTCAAATTTTTTTTTCTAAAGCTAAAAAAAGGATTGTTTGAAAACTTGTGTGTTGCACTCTCTTACAATCTCACAAGCACACGTATCCTTAAGAGTAGAGCCCAAATCCTAGGTTTGTAATAGTTCTCTGAAATCCACTTTGCTAAGTACACTTGTACCTAAGGTGTTTAACTAAGAGTGACGAAGGGTTTAAGATCTATGTTGATCTAAGAAAGGCTTGCAGCCTACTTATCCTCTACCTAGCCTCAAAAGCAGAAGAAAGGCATCGGGGTACTCATAGAATTATATTGAACCACTAGATTTCTTAGGAAACGTAAATTTTGGATTCTTGTGTGCTTAACTAAACTCTAATGTGTTTGTTGTTTGTATTGTGATTGATTGATAATAGGGAAATCTCATACTTATCCCATTTAATTAAACCTATAATCACCCCTTAGACACATGACTGAAGAACCAACCTCGTTTATGGCTATCATACAACAATTAGAATGTATGGCAAAATGACAAGAGGCACAAGATGCTTTCCTTCAACAATTACAAACACATCAAAGGATAGCATCAACTCCAGGCATCGCATCAGACTACTATGACCTGATCAAATTCATACAACACGTAGCTCAAACTCAAGAGGTCCAAAATCAATATATTGAAACCCCTTCCCTATTATCCTCTCAACCACAGCTACCTGCTCAAACTACGCAGTCTGATGTTTTTGTCAATGCCTCTCACCAACAAATTGGCCATAACCCAATCACCCCAACACAAACTACCCTATCTGAATCCACCCAAGATGTGCAAACATTTGAGAGAGAGACTACACCGGCATCAAAGCAAGATCACACATCCCATTCCATAATATTTTCAGATCAATAAATAAATCCCACTAACTTAGAACCTCATGAGGATCCTATGGATAATTATGATATTTTTGAGAGTGGGATGCCATCTTTTGATCTTTTTTATGAATCTTGGAATAATGAAGAGAGATATATAACCAATGCACAATCCACACTGACCTTTGATCAAGAATTAAAGAAGCGAATAGGTCCCGTTTCAATATGAGAAGATGAGTCATCATACTCAGTAGTTGATCTCCAATTCCCTTCTTTCGATATTGAGTCACTCTTAGATCAGGGAAAATGCATGTCGCATGATTATACATGGATCGAAATGAAGGAAACCCTTAAACCAGTCTGGGAGGATCAATGCTTGACCATAGGGGATCTGCCTTGGCATAATCCACTCACGACGGTCATATTTCCTCCAAAGGTAGCTATAGAAGAGGAGCATTTTATGCCAACCATGGACCCCACTTCTGATCTTTCCAAAACTTCACCACAATTTTATTGCCCGCAATGGATTGATCAAAGTGTCAAGGTATATACTATGAAAGAAGTCATTTGGGATGATGATTTAAAAGAAGAAAATATTTCCCCATTTATGTTTAAGGACAAGCCTTACTTTGCAGATCAACATTTTTTAATGAATAGAGGACCACCAATTTTCGATCCATCCGAGCCTGATCCCGACTTATCATATCAATTTGAAGACCCTGTGAAGGAATTTGACCACAATGTTTTCAATCTTGATTTCTTCATCATACCGACACCACCTACCACACCCATATTTATCATTTCACCAAATATAATCCCAAAGAATGTTACTCAATTAAGTGTTCGATTTCTTTCTATGATTCTAAACTGCATGGACAATGTCACCCCGATTTATCCAATATAGATGCCATGCTAACAAGGAATACTGGGTACACCTAACATTGGTGCCCTACCGGGGGCGTTAAAACCAACACACACTTCTTAGCTTGGCTAATTTCATCTCATGACAACTTAATTGTCCAAAAATTATGCATTAAATAAGCATGGGGGTCCTTTCATTAAAAAATAAACAAACAATAAGAAACCTCCTCCAATTTCAAATGTCTACATGTACCCACTATCTTATCTTTCTCCATCCAGTTCATTACATCTGCATTTACCATGAGGACATGGCAAATCTTAAGCATTGGGGGGACACCGCAAAAAAATGCATTTTTTCATGCATATAACATCACATTTTTGCACTCATTTGCATGTTTTCCCTACTTCAACTCTATAAGTTTACATATATCGAGAATAATAACTTCATTATTAAATACCACATGAAGTATGAGATTTGAAGTGATCCTGAGCTTACGATGCTTATGAGTCTCTTTTATCCTTTTGCATCTAAATCAAGAGACTTAGCCTCAATTCAACTTTTAACACTTGGTATCAATAATGAACTCAAACAATATATACTGAAAAGATCAAGAGTTTTGTACCGTGATACTAGCTTGACATACAAAAGGCTAAGGGGGTCTGAGGATGGTTGTAGTCAGAGTTTGTGAGATAGTGAGCTTATCAGGGAGTAGAGGAGTAGGGAGTTTTCCGTCAAATATATGTAAGGAAGAGAGTCCACCATAAAATGTAAGGGAGTGTTCCCAACTGGTCAAGCAATTGTCCATTATGCATAATTATTATACACACTTATATCCTTCATATACCAGCCTCTTGCTTGACTTTCTACATATTTATCAAATCGACTACTTCTTTAAAAAATCTTCCATTAATAATCCATCTTGTTTCATTTCATTTAACTTCTTTTTCCATCTTCTTCTATTATGCATCAAAAGAGAAATGTTCTTCAAGATTCCATTCTCCATCTACAACAAAATACATGTCCTTTTTTGTTTTCTAAGTCCCAAAAGAAAGTATTAAAGTACATTGGTTCTCTTGAAAAGTGAAGAGAGATATTGCAAAAAAAGGAGAAAGAAAAGGAGAAAAAAGAAGTATTGCAAAAAGAGAGAGAGAGAAGTATAGCAAAAAAAAGATATTGCCAAAAAGAGAAAAAAATAAGAAGAAAGAAAATAAGAAGAGGAAAAAGAAGAAACTAGGAGAATTATTGTGTAAAAATTCTTTTCTCATGAACATCATATGCCATCTATATATTCTTCTTCTCCAAAATTATTATATAATGAGCAATACTGTCACATATTAGACCTCTCTCATATCTTTCTATAAATTTAAACCTATGTAAAAGTAATCTCCACTAAATAAGCCTTAACCTAAATACTCCACAAATTAACCCATTATTTTTCTTGTTGGCCAGTTGGAGGAAGATGGGTTGAGTGTTAAATTAATTATGAAGTTGGAGCTTGAAATAATACTCCGAGTCTCCATCTCAAGCATTTCCTGGCTTAGTGTGTCATAGCTAGAGAATCGTGGATGAAAGAACTTGGTCAATCCAGTACATTTGACAGTTGAGTCTATCCTCAAGTCTAATAACATTATTGATGCTAGATATCATTTAATCGGAATTGAGCAAGTTTCTACATCAAGTCATGTCTTGAGGACACTTGAGATGACTAAGCATTGTAAGAAAAAATTCATTTCTACTCTCAAAATTTATGAAATAACGGATAATTTTTTTTATCCCTCAGAGGCTATGATCTACCTATATGTCTACATTAGAGTATTGAGATTCTTCATTTATATTTTGCTAGGGACTAGCAAATATTAAGCACGGGGGTATGAGGAATCTTCGATTCATTGCATTATTGAGTCATTATCACACTGGTCTACAAACTTAAACATATATTTTATGCCATGAAATAAATCAAGGGAAATGCATTATCTGTATCATGTATTAGATATTTCATGACTCTCATAAGCAACATACATTAACCCTTTCTCCCTCTTCCAGCATCTAGCAATAGTTTTAAGATGTAATGATTTTCAAATTAGCTATCTTATATTCCTTCCTTTTTCCAGATGATTATTTATATTATTAGCAACCTCTTTTGTGTTCCTTTCCCTCAATTTTTAGCATTACCTTGAAACTTGACTCCCAATTAATATCTCAGCAATTATTATATGGTGAACTTGCACCATGAGCTGAAATTAATTGGAATAGCTAACGTTGTCAAAAATAATAGTGACACCATATTTTTATTATTATTTTAATAATGATATAAAAAATAGAAACGATGAAAGGGGGAAACATTAGTGGGGAATTAGAAAAGAGGCCACTAATGCATTAATGTAAAAAGGCATGAGATGCCTTGATAAACAAATGCCAATATGAAGAGGTGCCAAATTAGTTGTTGCTTTATGAGGAGGTGCAATGCTAATATGAAGAGGTGCAATTTAGTTGGTGTTTTTATCAAGAGGTGCAATGCCAATATGAAGAGGTGCCATATTAGTTGTTACTTTTATAAAGAGGTGCAATCCCAATATGAAGAGGTGCTTATGTTAAAACTGAGAAGATGCATCCCTTGGTGGGAATGACTACACAAATGTGTATAAAAGGTAGGGAGGTAAAGGGGAAGGAGGAAACAATTGGCGTCCAACACTTCTCCCATTCTTAGTCTCTAGCTTTCCCTCTCCTCATAATCACCCCATCCATCTTAATTGTTGACGAGAGAATCGAAGTGGTTTCGTCAACTTGTGCATTCGGCCTCCCAGTGAATCCGACTCTTGAGGCTCTACCTCGAGTTCTGCTAAAAATCATCCAACACCATAGACATCCGTCAACCATCATTTCCTCGGACCCTCTGCGAATCCGACTTCAGAGGCTTCCTCCCGAGCCACCGACCATCATATTTTTCTCGCTTTTATTTCATTACTTTACATTTTATACCTGTCTTATTTTGTTATCTTCTCTTTCGTGCAGGTATTCGTCAAGACTATTGCGACGATCCGTATCTAACAGTGATTATCCTCGACCCTTAGAGAACTGAGACGTGACACGAGGTTCGAGCTTGATTAGTATTTGTGATCACATCCAATTCGCCTCGCCAGGATATCCAATTTCGCAAAGAGTTAACGCATACAAGTCCAAATGGAGGTTCCTGCATAGAAGGTGAGTGATCATCACTTGCCGATATGCACTGTTGTCTTTTTCAACTTTCATTTTAATTTTTGTTGTTCAAATACTTTGCAATAAACTCGTCAATTTTTAAAAGTATTTTTATTTGCAAAATAAAGTGCAGAATCTTCCTATCCCTGTGGATTTAACCCTGACTTACCCTATACTTTACCCTATGCATAATATAGCTAAGTCCGGTAATTTATTTGTTCGAAGTGTATTTTTGCGGGTTCGCAACGACTATCTGACATAAAAATTGGGTACATAAACCCTCAAAAATACGCTCCAACAGTCCTTAATCTAACTCTTTAGATATTATCCAAGCACTAACCTCTATGACTCAATCATTGGATCAACGGGTGTATGATTATTATAATGACCGTGTACATAACCTTAATTGGACTAAGTGACCTATTATGTAAATTAGTTATTCTTCATTTCAGATTAAGGAATGAATTGCAATAACATTTATTGCATAATGGCTCACCATGTGCTCACATGTTCAATAATCTCCCACTAGCCCAAAGAGCCATTTAATGGGGCTAACCTTTAAACCCGCACTCGTGTGCTAAATATAAGCTATTTAGAAAAATAGCTTTGTAGGCTGGCTAGTCACTCTGTTCTCGAGAGACTGTGCCAAGTCCTTTTATAGTCTTGCATGTCCCTCAATAATAATGCTTGCATCTAACGCAAACATTACATATTATGCAACCAATACTCAATCTTGTCAAAGTAGTTATTGTGCCTTTGTCACAATGACTTGATAATTATTATAACCAGTAAGTTATAACTTTATTCCTAGAGATGTCTATCTCCTCGTAATAAGACATAATTTTAAGTCTAGTAAGTATCTGTATGTAAGACATTTTAGATCATCATCTATAAAGTCTTAATTTCTTAAAGAAAAGACTTTGATATCACTATCTCAAAAATCGTGTGCCTTTGAAGATGTTGATTATTATTGCAATTTAGTATTGGCAATATTTTACCACTCCCACTGCATGGTAGACATCTGACCTTTTGTACACATTTAACATACACTGAGCTTCCCATAGCTGATGCACTAAGGCATGTAGCTTTGGCATTCACATCCTCAACTCTTGAGGTGATATCCCTTTAGATAGGTCAATACCGTATCTTAAGGGAAAGAAGCTTTCCTTGGATTTTTCTAAAAATAGAATATATCCAAGGTGTACTACTAATGTAATGGTCCCAATACCCTGTTCTCTTTGCTTCTAAACAACTTCAGAACTAAGATATAAGAGGCATCCTTGAGATCTTATATCTCAAGGTATGAAACAACCAGATCATAAAATACTTATTGTCATCCTTATATCATTCCAAATGATTAGAATTTTTATCTATACTTAGCATGATGAATACAATGTCATTCCTACTAAGCTTCACATGGCTCATCAAGATTCTACATGAAATCATAACCTTTATAATTTCATCAAATCTGATATTCCAACTATAACAATCTCATTTGAGTCCATAGATGGAGTTCCTTATCTTGCACAACTTGCATTCTTCAACTATGAAGCCATGGGGCTACTTATTATGAATATCCTCATTGAGGTATTCATTGAGCAATGTAATCTTGAATTCCATCTTACAGATGTCATAGTCAAGTTGTGTAGCTACAATTTGCAATATTGTGATGGGTTTAAGCATGTTACTAGAAAGCAAGTCTCATTGCAAGCGATGTCATCTTTATGTGTGTAGCTCTTGGCTACGAGCCGTGCTTTAAAGGTCTCTACCTTCTCATTAGGTTCCCTCTTTCACTTGAAGATCCATTTACATCCAATGGGTTTGACCCTTATAGGTGGATCCTCGAGGGTCCATACACCACACTTGTGTATGAAGTCTACTTTAGACTTTATTGCTAACATCCATCTTTTCATATCATGATTTATAGAAGCTTCATCATATAAAGTTCGATCATTGTCAGATTTCACTGACACATGGAATCCATAAACTCTGGGTCATTTTACCACCCTCAAACTGATTTGAAGATGTATGTGTGTTACATTGTCCTTTTAGTTTCGATTATATGAGCCTTATTATCCTCTTTGTATTCTATGAGTCTCTTTACTTCATTCTCATGTTGATTCTCAAGAAAGTCATCCTCTCAAAATCATATTTTTAGAGATGAAATCTATTAAGAAACTCAAGGTCACAAAGTATGTATCGAATACCATTCTTTATATTTCTAATGAATTAGCATTATCAAGTGTAAGACTCCAGCTTTCTTGCATCCATGTTATAACACAGATCAAACAACCCTTAAATTCTCCGGTGCCTGACACTAAGCTTGGTTCCAAACCATAGTTCACGAAGAGTTCTGGGTTCATATTTGCATGGAATCTTATTAAGGATATATATTCCAGTCTCTACTACATATATACTTGGAAACTAAGAGGTAATTATGCTAAGTGTCATCATTGATCGGATCATGTCTAACATGATCCAATTGCATCTCTTTATAACTCCATTGAGCTGAGATGTATTAGGAGGAGTGAGATAGGAAAGATATTCCTTTCTCTATAAGGTATTCCTTAAATTTATCTAATATGTACTGACTACCTATGTTAGATCAAATTATTTTCATCTTCCTTTTAACTTTTGTTCTCAACCAAAATCATGAAATCTTTGAACATTTCAAAGGTTTCTAATGGGTAAAGGAATAAATCTCATACCATGAATAATCATTAATGGATATCACATATCATTAGTGTTCATTATGGTATAGAGGGCCTGCATACATCAATATGTATGAGGTCTTGAATACCTCGGCATCTTACACCATTCTCAGAGAAGGGTGCATCAAACATTTTAACTTTGAATACAAAATTCACAAGTATGTAAGATTTGAACTTTCAGACAACCTAAATTTCCATATCTTGTTAGTCTAATGATCTCATTAATAGACATATGTCCAAAGCTTGATGCCAGATCATTGTCAAATGATCTTTATCCTCCTATTGATCTTTTAAGGATTAAATTTCTAGTATTAGAAATATTAATGAACCATTCATTAATATTCTAATTTAGTAGAGTCTCTGGATGTTAGATTACTGTTTGAAATATATTCATCAGAATTCTTTATGATAGGTCTATTGCAGAATGTATGTCCATTTCTAACAAGTTTAGAAATAAACAATGAATGTATTCTAATATCTAGGTCATAGAGACATTCTCTAAGACTGAGGGCTCTCCCACTGAAAATATGTATTCAATCTATCCAATGGAGATTGTTACAACATTTGCATCAACTCCCATGTGGATGGCTACTAAACCTTAAGATCAAAATTTCTAGTCTCCTAAAATATATACAACCAATTGCAAGCGATAGTAGAACAATGATATACAATTATTAGACTTTGATCTTATCTAATAAGTAAGTCGATCCCAATGATGATATGTAGATGTAGAAAATCTCAATGCACTATCTGGGTCATTCTCTAAGGATCATAGATAATCATACTATCATTACATCGACATGTTGCAGCATTGACATTCATCTAATCTTAGATCTCATATGTATGAAGTCACAGAAGTACAATCAACTCTTTAATTCTCCTTCTTACATGGGTTGTACCCATGCTTCCACTGGGCTTCCTTAATATTTAAACAACTATTGCTTAAGATAAAGGATCTCTTAAATTAAGCATGTCCTCAAGAGACTTCAATATAAGAGTATTTCAACATTTATTCTTGCTTCATCACATTCATACAATATGAATATTATGATGCTTCATGAAAGACCTGGGTAGAGATAGCGGAATGATGACATTCATCATGTCCACACTCATCATAAATAAAAAAGGCTTAGTTTTAGGCAGGTACTCAAATATTTTGAGTACATCATCTCTTATCGAGCCACCATTCTGCATAATGTAGCGAACCATGTCATTCATGATTAAATGTTGAGAGCACATATGTTTGCCAAAGCATCTTCTTCAGTTTTTAATAATGATCTTGACACTTAAGATCATCGCCGACATGTTACTTCCAAAGCACACTTGATGATAGATCAAGACTTTAGAGACACACAATCCAGATGTTGTTGTCCTGTTGTCTATTTAATTATCTATACTCATAGTCACAAGGAAACTTGCACATTACAATCATATATATTATCTGTCCAACTGCAAGTACTACATCTTAATCATCGATCCAATCAATGATACTGGTTACGATTGAGTATAGATTTAAGTGGATTCAATGAAGGTTATCTGTAATAAGATAATTTAAATAAATATATATCTTTGATTAAGGTTATTAATATTTTAAATCAAAGTTGTCTTGCATTTTAAACTCTGAAAGTCCCATTCCCTTATTAAACTTTCAAAGCAAGAGATATATTTACTGATATATCTCTTAGTGATTGCAAATAGTTCGATGTTGAATATTAAATGCACTATTACCTCTTATTTTCAAATCAGACGGGGTGAATTCATAAGTTTGTTTTTAGTATTTTGCATGATTCATTGAATGCATTTTTGGAGGATTTATCATGAATACTTTGATGAACTAAACTTTCGGACAACTATTTTTTAAAAGAAGTGAGGTTATATTTTCATGTATAGAGTAAAGCATCTTCAACGTGCATTAACACATTTTAAAATAGGACAATGCACTCCCTTTATTTTGCCCATATTCTTATCCTTATTCAATTTTACCTATTCTATCCAACCTTATTCTTATATTTTCAGCAACATTGATAATAACTTAGGCACTGGAGAAACCAAATCAAGCCTACTGTGAACTGTGAAGGTAACGAGGAGGGCATGACGGAGGGTCCTCCCAGGACAGCCTCTACTTGCACTCCCGCTGCTGAGGCCGAGGAGACCTCGTGCCCCATCTGCCTCGAGCTCATCACGGACGAGGCCTTCTTGGATCGCTGCTTCCGTACCATATCGTTTACAAGAAATTGCTTGCTATTAAGTTTTCCGCTCGTTTCAATGACAACAAGGTTGTTACGATTCACTCCCCTGCAGATAGGTTTTGTTATAGTTGTGTCGCTCGCTGGACCAACACTGTTGCCAAGAAGCACCCTCAATCTTTCAACTCCATCGGATGCCCCCTCTGCAAGGTTTCCACTGTTTAACTCGATTACCTGGTTCTTGGGCTCAATGACCAGTTCCTCGCGTTCCATGTGATTTTTCTGGGGGAGTGGGGTCGTCGAGGAGCAGCTTTAACGTGGCTGTAAATTATGGAGATACTTTCTTTTTTCTTTTTCTTTCTTCCGATGCTCACGTTTTTTTACATGGTTTTTTGATTTCGGCGAGACAAGATATTAGGGCAATTCCATTTAGAAAAATAAGTTCGATTTCTTGCATTCACCTAGTTCGTGTTACTTATGCGGGGGTATCGTGCTTCCTACTTGTCTGCTTCTTGAAGACATTCTCTTTCATTAGGCTGTCATCTTAAAAATGTGATGTGATTTTTTTGAGAATACTGGTATCTCGTGTTCTTCATACTCCCGCGTTGAGTTGAATCTTATACACATCTGTTTTTGTTCCAAAGAATCAATATCATACAACTTGAGAGTCAAGTTCCCTTAAAATTTCAAATTGCAATGTCATGGGTGGCTTCTTTTGCATAATTTTTAAAATATCTTCCCTTAACCAATCAATTTCATTGTTTATCGTTAGCTATTGGTTTTGTGTTCACTCTTCTTACTTAATCTTAATGACCGTATCGTGCAGAGTGAGAACTTTTCCATTCTTCATGATTTCAATGGAATCGGCTTTAGGCAGCGATATGTAAATCAAGATCCAGAAAATAGGTTTGTTAAGGCACTTTTGAGTGGTTATTCATGGACCTCATGGTAACCCCTAATAATTTAATGTTTTGTTTCATGCAGTTTTTATTCCAGCGCACATATTTTTAGATGGCAATGCTATCGTTGGGATCCAGGTTGCTATTTAGGTTATTGCTCATACGAGGCTTTCTGGATTTATTGAGATTCCTCAGCCAGGTATGGTCAAATTCTTGCAGGCACTATGCATCTCAAACTCAATATTCCATTATATTGGAAGTGCTGCTACTATCTCAAAAGAAATGCATGGAGCAAGACCTGGTTAAGAAGGGAGATTCAGGCACTAATGCAGGTGTTTGGTTTGCACTGTACTATTCTGGGATAGCTTGCCTTATTTTCTTACATGCTCTCTTTCTATTGTTAGACTGGATGGTGGCCATAATATCATATGAATATTGTTTGTGGAAGCTTCATTAATATCTCAAATAATGATCCAAATATTTTGTGGAAGCTTCATTAGTATCTCAAATAATGATCCAACTATTTAGGGGAGTGAGGGGGGGGGGGGATTTTTCATATTTAATGTTGTTATAATGTGGGGAAGAGAAATCCAACATTTGGCGATCTATTGCTATTATGTGCCAAGTAGCTATTCTAATGTTTGTTATATATTGAAATTGGATGGACAAAAAAACATTCACGTGATCAACATGAAGAAATATGTGCTAAGTTTGAAGGGTTGTGTAAGAGTGAGTGGCATGGAAAAGAAAAGAAGCTGGCTTTGGATTCTGGAAGATGTTGTCATCCAGCTATCATTTCATTTTATTTTGATCAGGCAGAAAGCCAAGATGCTAGGCATGAAGGAAGGTTTGACTTCGCGCAACATGAAAACATGGAAAAATGAATTGAAGTCAACAAATACAAGGCTCATCATATGAACAAAATTGCAATCACAAATAATTTTCAATTGCTATTCGAGAACACATGGATACATACTATTTCCATATCATTTCATGAAAGACACGATCTTTGATGTGTGTATTCTCTAAAAGAAGAGACATCCTGAATCATGTCCGATTTGATGATGATAGCATTCGTTGACGCAATGATGAATTGCGATCCTCTAGAAAACTTGAGAGATGATTCTATCTACCAATTGTCGATTACAAAAAGTGATCTAGACAGATCACCTTTCTCTCTCAAAAAAAATGATCACCTTTCTCATGATTTCATATCATGAAATCGACTCCTTCACATGCACAAAGCACCGAGTAGAAGTCTACTCCTCTCGCAATTGGGCGCACTAATGTAGAGGCTAAGGGGAGAGGTGGTGGGTGACAAAAGGTGGATGGAGAGGATATGAGGGCGGTGACAAAAGGGAGAAAGAACAATTCTCTTCTCCAATTCTCGGACTAGAGAGCACTTGTGGAATTAAATTGAGAAGAGAGGCCAAGCCTTCTTTGTTATAAAATATGAAGAATGCGGAAGCGATTGATAAACAGAGGCATAAACAAGAAAGATCAACATGGGAACACCATGATTTTACGTGGAACCCTACTCCGTGAGGAGCGGGATGAAACCACGGGAGAAGCCCTCAAAGGGGCGTGTTTTTCTATTCACTTTCTCAATGAGTACAGGAGGTCTGGGGCTCCTTATATAGCCTCTCCAGAGCCTCCAAGTCCCACCACTAGGCGGTATGGGACTAAACACTGGATGGGGTAAATGAATCTTCTCCATGATCCATTTACCCTGCTACAACTCAACATGGCGCACTACCAAATACTCTAACACTCCCCCTCAAGCTGGAGCATGCAATGCTCAGCTTGGTCAAACAGAAAGAAACTCAACTCAACGCTACAAGACAATACGGGCAATATCAACCCAACGCGCACATTGCTGCAGTTGAGGACGTTGCTTCTCATGCCGTGCAGGTGAGGAGGACGAACGGGCTGGAGTGTGAGTCAACTGAAGACTCGGAACCTGACCATCGAGTCTGAACTTGCGCCTGAAGTCTCCTCGTCGGAGAACTGAATCTCTCCCATCTGGCTCAGAGAATGGTGCACTGCTCTGGTGTACCTATGATACCACATGAAAACCCTTGCCCTCAAGGGAATGGTCCTCTACTCTGGAGTCCCTATGGCTCACATGAAAACCCTGGCCTGACAACTAGAAGAATGATGGGGACCTCTGACAATGATGGCAACTTATGCTCATCTGACAATCACCGCACACTTGTGCGTGTCTGAAACTGGAGACTCGGAACAATCTGATGTCGAGTCTGGAACTGGATCTGAACCGCAGAGTCTGGAATCTGAATGGTCGCTGTATGTGAATCTGGAACATCTGAAAATGGCTCGAAGAAGACCTGTGACTCTACATATACTCCCCCTTTCTCCCATACTTGTCGGAAAATGTCATCGACAAAGTTGGGAGAAGACAAGATAAATAGGGGTAAAAAACATGAACATTCAAAAAATTTTTGCGGCTTTTTTCCCCTCTTTTTTTTATAAGTCGTCATTTTTTTTAAATTTTTTTTAAGTTGTTGCATTTTTTTACGGCTTTCTCAAAACAACCTTTTTTTTAAAACTTGCATACGACTCTTTTCTTGTTCGCGCCTTTTTTTTATCGGCCCACTTGGGTCCAACACTTTCTCTTCTTTCTCTCTCTCTTACAAAATCTGCATTTTTTTCAGACTCGGAATCACTCTTGGGCCCTCACAAATTGCACCTTCTTTTAAAACCTTTTTTTTTAATAATGGCCCACTAGGGTTCCACAGGAACCCTTTTGCTTTTAAGCCCCGCCGCCCCCACTTTGGGGTATCGTCATGCGCCGCCTGCGCTTCCTCATCGCCTAGTCTCGCCGCCTGCAGGATGTTCGCGCGAGGAGATGAGCCCGCGCTAGGTCACGCGAGGAGGCGGGATCTCGCGCGAGCCGGGCGCAACTGCGGAGAGGTCGCGCGGGAGGGAGGTCGCGCCTGAGGTGGAACGGTGTGCACCGCCACAGATCGGGGTACGTGCGTGGGTCACAGCGGGGGGCTCGCGCCTGGAGCGCGCGAGGAGGAAGATCGGATTGGGGGGCTCGCCGCTCGGCCTGAAGATTCCTCTGGAAGAGGAGGGCGCGGGATCGACTGAAGGGGCTGCCCAGCCTGGACTTGCGCGAGGGCACCGCGAAAATGATACGCCTGGACTTGCGCGCTGGAGAAGTTCGAAGGAGGCCGATGGGGCTTTGTGGCGGCGCCTGGACTTGCGCGCTGGACTTGGAGGCTACGGTTGTTCACGCGAACGCAGCTCCGAGGAAGGAGCGATTGGTGCCTCCCTTTTGTCGGCGGCACCACCTGATGCGACTAGGGCATCCACTGGGCGATGTTGCGTCATTGTCTGGATTCGAAGAGCCAGTCTGGAGGCACGATCTGCGTATGATGGTGCATAATCGTGCACGGCTGTAGAAGATGCACCGACGAGGGAAGGAGACCAGTTGTGTGCCGCCATCACGCACAGACTAGGGTTCACCAGCAATCCGCGAATCAGAAGAAAAAATCCGGAGAATAACTTGCTCTGAAGCTGGTGAACAGATCGATGTGGAACCAGATCTAGGGTTCGTCGAACCCTAAAATTCTTCACGGAACTTAGACTCTTGATCATAACGAAGAAATCTAGGTTTCAGAAAACCCAGAAAAAATTGACTCTTGAACTTGAACGCGAGCAACATATTGAATATGAATATACATCAGTTGATCTTCAAGAAATAAACACCAAAATTGAATCTTGACCAAATGAAAACAAAATCACGAGAATCGAACCCGCTCTGATACCATGTTATAAAATATGAAGAATGCGGAAGCGATTGATAAACAGAGCATAAACAAGAAAGATCAACATGGGAACCCCATGATTTTACGTGGAACCCTACTCCGTGAGGAGTGGGATGAAACCACGGGAGAAGCCCTCAAAGGGGCGTGTTTTTCTATTCACTTTCTCAATGAGTACAGGAGGTTTGGGGCTCCTTATATAGCCTCTCCAGAGCCTCCAAGTCCCACCACTAGGCGGTATGGGACTAAACACTGGATGGGGTAAATGGATCTTCTCCAGGATCCATTTACCCTGCTACAACTCAACATGGCGCACTACCAAATACGCTAACATTCTTACATAGCCCATATGGACAACCATATGAGAGGAAGAGAGTAAAGTTTCTCTACTCTCTCTTCTCTTCAATTTAACTTCCAATAAGCCTTTCAAATGAAGTTGAATTAGTGAATGAGAAAAGAAGGCAAAACCTTCTTTCGGCTTCATAGTGGACGACCATTGTGAGATAATTGAGGAAATTTTTGGAGATTTTTCTCCACCCATAATCCATTCAGAAATCCAATCATGATAACTATGGATTTAATTATTTTATTTATTCAATTAAGTACCACCAACTATCGTGGGATAACTATAAAAGCATCCTACTAAATAATGGATTCAAATCATAAGTCCAAAATAAAATGTAAATCCAATCTACTTTTATTTAATGGAGAATGTGAATGCAATTTAAATCAACATTAATTTATTATGTGAATTATATTTGCATAAGTCCTAGTATTAAGTATGATCACATTCATATTAATATCAATTATATGGATTCATATCAATATAATTTGATGCCAACTACGATAATTACATTGACTTATTCTCATATATCAATAAACAACAATTGTACCCACTTAATGGCCTAGTGGTAGTATAGTGTGTCCACCCACACAAAAGACCAGGATTCAAATCCCACTCTTGCAGGGGCTGCGTTAGGTAGTCGACGACCATCGTAAAAAAATAGTCGTATCTTTCAACATGGATTTGAGCAAGAATCCATGTAGCTGACCCTACTTATAGTGGAGAAGGCTTAGTACATTTTATCAATAAACAACAATAATAATTGTTGTTTAAATGATCAATTTCTTGTCATGCAATTCTAAATCCAATTAGGACTATTGTACATCATTCACGAATACTCGGAGATACCACTATGTGGAATGGTTCAAAGGGACAATCCAATTGCTAATATTCCACTACGTGGAATGGTTTAGGAGATAATCCAACATATATGTATAGTTCTCGGGAGAGGAAAAGTGCACCATGCACCTTATCTATGCAAAACTTTTCTTCTTAGGCCTTGGATCATCTTACAACTGACTTGCAACGCCATATCACCAACAGAGATTCCTCATAATCATAACTAGCGCTCCATGACTCCAGATGACTACTTGCAATATAAGAAGAGATGGATGCTCTCATCTCTCGTGGAACATAGACGTTGGTAGATCTACCTTGTGATAAAGGTGATTGGATCAAGGTGGGTTTTGATAATCGAGTAAAATCCAGATGACTTGATTGCTCATTACAAAGCAGATTGGTAGCTAAAGGCTTTTACATATACATACGACGTTGGCTTCTTAAACTTTTCCCTAGTTGCACATCTTTCAGCATTACAGATTCATGGTTGGATGTCTGTACAACTTGAATGAAGATGCCTTACTCTACAGTAATCTAGAGGATTTTGTCTATATGCAATAACCAAATGGCTTCAAGGCTCAAGGGGAGTGTCCAAAGATATGCTTTATTGAAAAAGATCATCTATGGCCTTAAGTAGAGCCCTCGAACATGGTTCCATAAACTATCAAAGGTCTTAGGAAGTTTGGAACTCTCGAGTTCGTCATCCGACCACCCTTGTGTGAAGAAGAGGAATGAATCATTGTGTTATTCCATGGGTCTAGGATTTCTTATATAGAGTGAAACCCTAGAGGGAAAAGAGAGAATTACATATAAGTCCTTGAAGGGCTAATGTACTCAAATAAAATAGAAAATACAATGACTCTAATAACTCTAACACTCCCCACCAAGTTGGAGCATATCTGTCGATCATGCCCAACTTGGAAATCAACCATGAGAGACGCTTCTTCGGTAGTGCCTTTATGAAGATGTTTGCAAGCTGAAGCTCAGTGGAAATGTATGGAGTAATGATCCTTCCTCCACGTACTACATCACGAATAAAATGACAACTGACCTCGATGTGCTTGATCCGCTCATGGAATACAGGATTGGTGGCGATGTATGTAGCAGATTTGTTGTCATAGCATAAGGGTATGCGAATAGTAGTAGGAAGTCCAAGTTCCTGTAAAAAGTAGGCAAGCCATGTGATCTCACAAGTGGCTTGGCTCATTACCTCGTATTCTGCTTCCACACTCGATCTGGAGACCACTATCTACTTTTTGCTTTGTCAATTAACCGTGTTGCTCCCAACAAGCACGGCGTAACATGTAGTGGATCGACGGTCTTCTAGCAAATAGGCATAATTAGCATATGTATATACGAAGACATCAATGTGACCATTGACCCCATAGAAGAGTCCGCGATCGGGAGATTCCTTCATATACCAAAGGACCAGAACAACATCATGCCAATGACTGTAAAGGAGTCTCTCCATGGATGGCTGGCACTACTCAAAACATATGATATATCTGGCCTAGTAACAATGAGATAGAGAAGTTTACCCATGAGGTTTCTATATCGTGTAGTATCCTTAAACGCATGATCAGTAGATGTGGAGTGTTTCCTCACTTTTGCAGGGATGCTAAATGGCTTGCATCCAAGTAGTCAGCCTCAAAGATAATGTCTAAGCAATACTTCCTTTGTGAGAGATCTAGCCCCTTTGCAGTATGTATCACTTAAATACCAAGAAAGTAGCGGAGTTGTCCAAGATCCTTCGTGACATGGACTTTCTGAAGGAAGGTCTTGGTCTCCGAAATGCAGACTTCGTTGTCTCCAGTGACAACCATATTATCAACATGGACAAGTATAACAATGTCAATAGACCGTCGTTTGACGAAGACAGAATAGTCAGATGTCGTTCTTTGAAAGCCTAGAGTGTTGATCTCGGTGGTAAGTCTGTCAAACAATGCCCAAGAGCTCTGCTTCAGGCTATAGATGGCCTTATGTAGTTGTCATATACACTCTCCCTCGACCACATAACCTGACCTGACAACTGAGAGAATGTCTCAAAGTAATCAACTCCACAGGTTTATGTGAAGTCTTTTGCAACTAATCTGGCTTTCAGTCTGTCAATGGACTGTTCAAGCGACTGTTTGGCCATGAAGACCTATCTGCATGCTGTAGGACGAACTCTTGGGGGGCACGACACAAGATCCCATGTACCCTGGGAGGTAAGGACATCTATCTCCTCATCTATGGCTTGTCGCCAACCATGGTCTTGCAATGTACTATGATGATCTATGGGAACAGAAGTGGCCATTAAGGCATATGCAAACATCTTGTAACAACTAGATAAACCATCAACATAAGTAAAATGTGACATATGATGAAAGTACATTGCCTTTTTTCTTTTTTTTGAAGCCAAAAAAGGGGGAGACACTCAAAGGTGTTCACCCCAGAAATTTATTAAAAAGTATCGAGAGATTACAGATAGAACAGAAGGAGGCCCCGGTCAGAGCCATGAATCCAGCACCCAGGACACCTGAATGTACACATTTTCTTTATAAAACCTTTGCCCAGAGAAAACCAGCGCATTCCTAGCCAACCAGAGTACCCACACCACAGCAATCGGGTGAAGCACCTCCCTCCGCGAACGACAATTGGCTGCCACCAGACACCCGCAGGAGGCAACATTGTCCGTATTCACCCATTCCAGGTCAGCATCAGCCCAAATCAGCCCCGTAGCAGTACACCTGATGAAGAGATGGTCCATCGATTTAATCTCCACCCCATAGAGGAGGCACCTGTCGGACACCGTCCGCAGAAGCCTGGAGCATCGATCACTCGTCATCAGCCTCTCCCTCCCAACCAAATGAAAAAGCCAATCCTCTCAGGAAAGCCAAGCCCCTAAAAGAACCCGTAGTCTCTCGCCATAACAGGTGACAAAGAAGGCGGCGGCCGGCAAATTGCAGCGTACGCTATTCTCACAGAGAAGCTACCCTCACGCCAGATCCAATGGTCACACCCCTGCGAAGGGCCCGTCATCTCCCTAAGCGACTCTAACAAGCCGAGAAATTCCTCCAACCGCTGATCAGAGAAATTGGCGCGAAAAAGGGGCATCCAATTCCCATCCGACCAGCAATCTGCCACTCTCACCTCCGGATCAGCAACCAAAGCAAACAGACGGGGGAAGCAGTCACAAAGACACCCCCTAGTCCTCTAATCGTCCTTCTAAAAGGCGAAGATCTCCCCGCTCCCCAGCATCGGCCTGAAGAGCTCTCGGAACCTCGACGCCATCATCAAAATGCCCTTCCACAATGGCGAAGGTCTCCAACCCCTGTTACACGCCCCAGCTCAGCACCACTGGGTAGATAAATACGACGCAAAATGGATGAGCAAAGATCGGTAGCATCCCCCCACATTCTGGCTACCCACTTCAGCAATAAAGCCTCGTTCAACACCTCCATCTTCTTGATCCCGAGCCCGCCCTCTCTCTTCGGCAGCATGATAGTGTCCCAGTTGATCAGAGGCATGCCAATAGAACCACGCCCGTTCTTTCCCCAAAGAAACCGCCGCATCATGCTCTCGAGCCGCCTCCTAATCCCTGCCGGCAACAGACTCGTGGAAGAGATGTAAATCGGAATAGCTGCCAGCACCGCCTTCAGAAGAACAAGACGCCCGCCCTTAGACAGGATCGTGGATTTCCACCCCACAAGCCTCTTCTCTAACTTTTCCACGAGAGGCAGCCAATCTGCCTTCCTAGCCCTGCCAGTAGTCAGAGGGATCCCAAGATAGTGGACGGGGAGCCCCGAACACTCCGTACCCAGCAGATGCCCACACCGGGTAGCTTCCTCGTCGGCCATAGAAAACGACACTACTTTGGGCTTGTCCCGATTCTGGACCAAACCCGACATCTCACTAAAAATCTCGAGCATAATCGCCATACCAGAGACCTCATCAGTACCCCCTCAATGAAAAACATAGTGTCATCCGCATATTGGATGAGGGGGACCCTCAGCTCATCTCTGGAGTATCCTCTAGTAACACCACTGATCTGCACACGATGCACCATGCAATCAAGAAGGTCGGGGGCTAAGATAAAAAGCAAGGGGGCCAGAGGGCACCCCTGCCTCACGCCCCTCTGCGGCTGTAAGAAGCCCCCCTCAGGGCCCCCATTCAGGAGCACAAACATCGAAGCAGTAGTCACGCAACGCTTCATCCATGAAATCCATAGCGGAGGGAAGCCCCTCCTATGCATTGCCGCCCAGAGGAACTGCTAGTCAATTGTATCATATGCCTTTGCGAAGTCCACCTTCCAAAGCATGGCCTTTCTACCACATCTCTTCCAATCAGCAACGATTTCAGACGCTAACACCAAGCAATCTGCGATCTGTCTCCCCGGAACAAACGCCGACTGAGATGAGGAAATGATGGGATCAAGCACCTTGTTCAATCTCCCCGCAAAAACCTTGGCCACAATCAAGTAGAGAGCGTTGGAGACCGCAATAGGCCTAAAGTCCTCGATTCTATCGACAACCTCCCTCTTTGGGATAAGAACCAGAAGCGCCTTATTCACACGTTCAAACCCCGCATTGCAAAGACAACACTCCCTCACAACCTCAAGAACCTCCTTCCCCACTAAACCTTAGAACTCCTGATAGAAGGAGACAAGGAATCCGTTTGGACCCGGCGCCCCCTCTCCATTAAGGTCCCGAACCGCTGCCTCCAGCTCTTCCATGGACACATTCTGGGTAAGGTTGGAAGCCTGGGAATCAGAAACCCATGCCGCACCAAGCCCAGTCCACTTCCATTGCCTGCTCGCACCTCTGGAAATATCTCACGATAGTAGTCCACAATAGCTCTTCCCACCTTTCTGTTGCCATCGATTCTACCGCCATCAAATACCATCGATCTGATAGCGTTACCGTGACGCCTAGCACTAGCCACATGGTGGAAGAAAGCTGTGTTGGCATCACCCTCCGCAATCCATTTCTGCCTGGATCTCTGTTTCCACTCAGTGACTCTCTTATTGTCTTCCTCGTGTATCTTTCTCTGTGCATCCGCTCTCTGCCTTAACTCATCCCCTGTCAGAGGCCTCGTGTCCTCCAAATTGTCCTGGTCGCCGACCACCCACTCCGCCGCCTCTCTGATTGCACGGCAGGTCTCTCTCGAAGTCCTCTTATACTCACATAGCCGACCTCTCAAAGACGTCAATTTCTGTACAAACTGTTGGGAAACGTGAATGAGATACTCTATTCCATAGCCCTAGGCTCTCTTATATAGGAGAGTAGCCTATGGGTAAATTACATAAAGAGAATAACAAGAAAATAAAATAACAAAGAGATACAGTTATTCAATATGCGTCAACACTCCCCCTCAAGATGGAGCATAGATGTCAATCATGCTCAGCTTGGAAGCACACTTCTGAAATGGACCTCGTAACAATGCCTTGGTGAATATGTCTGCAGTCTGGTTCTCTGAAGTAACATGAGATGTGGCAATGAATCCTTTCTGAATCATATCACGTATGAAGTGACAATCCACCTCAATATGCTTGGTCCGCTCATGGAATGCAGGGTTGTTTGCAATAAACAAAGCAACCTGATTATCACACTCCAAGTTCATAGGAAGTGGTACATCTAAGTATAAATCTGTCAGCACCGCTTTCACCCACATCATCTCTGTAGTAGCCTGGGCCATAGCCCTATATTCGGATTCAGCACTAGATCTAGCTACCATAGTTTGTTTCTTGCTCCTCCATGAAACTAGGGCATCTCCAACATAGACAGCATACCCTGAGGTGGACTTCCTATCCTTGGGACATCCTGCATAGTCTGCATCTGCGCATGCTGAGATAGAAATCCCCTTTCCTTTCTTGAATAGCAGACCTGCACCTGGAGAAGATTTGAGATATCTAAGTATCATATGTATTGCATCCATATGCACCTGGCGTGGTTGCTCCATGAACTGGCTCACACGGCTCACTGCAAATAATATATCTGGCCTAGTGATCGTGACATATAACAGTTTGCCTACCAGTTCTCTATATCTTCTCCCGTCCACCTCCTCTGTGTCATCATCATACAGCTTCATGCTAGGATCCATTGGTGTCGTAGCCGGTCGACACCCTAGCATACCTGTCTCACTCAGTAGATCTGTAACATACTTCCTCTGTGACATGACTAATCCATACGGATTTCTGGCAAATTCCAGCCCCAGAAAATGTCTAAGGACTCCCAGGTCCTTGGTGACAAACTCAGTCCCCAGCCTTTCCTTTGCCTGCTTGATGCCCTGGTCATCATCACCTGTAATCAAGATATCATCAACATAAACCATGATTACAATGATACCTCTCGTCGTCTTCTGTACAAACAAGGAATGATCAGCATTGGAGCGTTTATATCCTTGTTTCTCAAAGAGGTCTGACAGCTTCTGGAACCATGCTCTGGGGCTCTGCTTAAGGCCATAGATGGCCTTGTGTAACCTGCAAACCTTGGAACACTCCCCCTCAACAGCAAAACCTAGTGGCTGTTGCATATAGACTTCTTCCTGCAAGTCTCCATACAGAAATGCATTCTTCACGTCCAGTTGATAGAGTGGCCAGTCTCTAGTAACTGCAACTGATAACAGGATCCGTAGAGTGGAATGACGCGCCACAGGGGAGAACGTGTCAAGGTAATCTACCCCATATGTCTGTGTGAATCCCCGTGCCACTAGGCGTGCCTTGTACCTGTCAATGGAGCCATCTGCATTGTGTTTAACTGTAAACACCCATTTGCAACTCACCGGGCTGACATCTGGAGGTATAGGAACCAAACTCCAGGTTCCTCTAGACTGAATTGCCGCCATCTCTTCCTCCATTGCTAGCCGCCATCTAGAATCCTGCAAAGCATCATGGTGGTTCCGTGGAATGTCTGTAGCTGAAAGTGCCAATGCAAACGTCCTGAAGTGTCCAGATAGCCTCTCAAAAGACACAACTGCTGATACTGGATATTTGGCACAGTTTCTCTTCGGCTTGCGTAGAGCGATTGGAACATCCAGATCCTCTGTGTTATCACCATGCTCCTGTAATGCATCCTGCTGAGAAATGTCGTCAGATCCATCAACATTAATATTTTTATTACATACCATAGGCGAGCTAGTTGACTGGTCAGGACCATGAGCTGGAGGAGGCCTGCGGGTGTAATGGAATGGTAGCGGGGATACTGTTGATGGCGGTGGTGGTGGCGGTGGTGGTGGAGGTGGTGATGGTGGTGACGGTGGTGTTGTTGGTGGTGCCATGAATACGGTATCAGGAGATATAGGTGGTGGCTGCATGTTCCCGGATTCTGAAAAATACATAATAGATTCAAAAAATGTAACATTTGCACTGATCATATACCGCCGACGCACAGGATCAAAACACTTGTACCCCTTTTGAGTTCTGGAGTACCCCACAAAGACGCACTTGACAGCCCTAGGAGAGAGCTTGTCAGTACCAGGCGACAACTGATGGACAAATGCGACTGACCCAAACACACGAGGGGTAAGCATGAACAAATCCTTGTCAGGGTAAATGAGTGAAAAAGGAATCTGTTCATTCAAGACAGACGAAGGCATACGGTTGATAAGGTAACATGCAGTAAGGACTGCATCACCCCAGTAGGAGTACGGAACATGACTCTGAATAAGAAGAGACCTTGTGACATCAAGAAGGTGACGGTGTTTTCTTTCAGTAACCCCATTCTGTTGAGATGTATGAGCACAAGATGTTTGGTGAATAATCCCTTTTGAAGAGTAGTAATTGGCTAGAATGTTGGTGCACAACTCTAAAGCATTATCACTTCTCACACTCTTGACAGAAGTGGAAAAAACATTTTGAATTTCATTAAGAAAGTGGATAATAATATTTCCTGCTTCAGATTTATTTTTCATAAGAAAGACCCATGACGCTCTAGAAAAATCGTCCACAAATACAATATAAAACCTGTGTCCCTGATGATCGGGAACACGACTCGGACCCTAGACATCGACATGAAACAACTCAAACTTGGAGTTACTACTCCGACCTTGACTACTGGGAAAAGACGACCTGTGATGCTTTCCCAACTGACATGCCTCACACTGGATAGGTGTGTGAGAGAGACCATAGGGTAGAACTAGACGCAACTTCTGAAGCGGTAAATGACCAAAGCGCAGATGCCACAGGAGAGGAGATACTTGTCCAGCAGGAGAAGATGTGGTTCCAGCAAATGGGGTCTGGTTCAGTCGATAAAGGCCTCCTTGCTCATAGCCATGACCAATCACGTTGCCCGTACGTATGTCCTGAAAAATCAAAGAAGATGGATCAAAAATAGCTCGACAATGGAGATCCTTCGTAATCTGACTAATTGACAATAGATTCATAGAAAAATGCGGTGCATGTAGGACATTCTTGAGCTGCATAGAAGATGTCAATCTAATCTCCCCCTGACCCGTGATAGGGGAGTGTGTGCCATTTGCAATCACTACTGTCCGTCCTGGAGGAATCTGAGTGTATCCTGTAAGTAGGCTCTGGTCGCCACATAGATGATGTGTAGCGCCTGAGTCCATGATCCACGGCAATGTATCAGATCTACTACTGTGGAGTGCAAGTGTACTACCTGAAGTACTAGTGGAGGTGGAGGCAGAAGCAGCAGCATCAGTATGACTCTCTGTAGTCGGTGCTGGGCCTGATGGTGGGATAATGCCCCTGAGGCGGGCAACTAGATCATCAAATCGTTGATCCAGTGTAGCAGCAGATGGGGGCTCTATCTGCTCAGCGGCTCGTGCAGATGCAGGGAATCCATGCTTTGAGTAGCATGTGTCTTCAGTATGTCCGACTCGGTGACAATATGAGCATGTTGGCCTAGTGCGGCCACCCCTTCCACGAGGGGTACGTCCACGACCCTGGTGATGAAAACCACGGCCTCTGTTAGCCGCCATAGCTGAGGGATTCTGGCTCGCCGCTGCTGAAGGTACAGTGATCCTACTCAATCTGTGAAAAGCTTCCTCCATGGGAGGAATAGTCGAGTCCGCCAAAATCTGTGAACGTGCTGCCTCATACTCTGGATCAAGTGCAGCGAGAAACACACCCACCATCGTCGCATTCCTGTATGTCTTCTGCTGTTCTGGCGTGGCGGTAAGAGGCATGAAGCTATAAAGCTTCTCAAACATCCCTCTCAATGATGTATAGAGAGAATGTAAAGGACGACCGTTCTGCTTTATTGTGAATATATCATGTTGTAGTTGCAGGATCTTCGTCTCGTTCTTCGCCTGAGAATATGTCGTTGCCAGGATATCCCACATGTCTTGGCTGTGGGTTGATGTAGAATGTCATTGGCGATTTCAATAGCCAATGTGCCAGATAGCCACACCTTGGCATATGCATCATCAGCCTCCCATGAGGCATGAACTCCAGTCTTCTCTGCAGGCTCGGGCTCGGTAAGAATGTGCTTCTTACCGGTAGACTTCATCATACTCATGAACTGCATTGCCCACAGTTCATAGTTCGTACCATCCATCTTGACAATGGGCGCTGGACCACGAAATGCGCCAATAGACGGGATATCTGCCTTGCTGTCTGACATACTGGAGACGGAAGACTGGAGCAACTGAGAGAAGGTAATCTTTGTCTACAATGACATAGACGGGATTAGTTGCGTGTGTAGACTTCAAGCAACTAATCCCATGTAGATCAGGATGTGTGCCCTAGGGTTTTGGGGCTTAGGGCACGTAAGCACGTGCAAGGAGCACGCGCGCACGCACCTGGAGGATCACGCGCGCACTGGCGCACGCAACTGTACACGCAACAGTGCGTGTAGTAGTGCGCACAGTCGCACAGAAGCGATGCGCACGGTGATGCGCGAAGAGGGACACCACAGGCACGGAGATGCGCACACACGCGCGAGGCGATGCGCGAGATGTGCGCACAGGCGCGAGGCGATGCGCGAGATGCGCGCACAGGCGGCGATGCGCGCACAGGCGTGAGGAGATGCGCGCACAGGTGCGATGCGATGCTCGGCGCGGAGAAGATCGGAGACGATCGCCGATCGGTTAGGCGGCGCCGATTCGAGAGAGAGAGGGAGAAGAGAGGCCGGCGGGTGGGGTGTTAGGGTTAGGGTTTCGAGAACTCCGGCTAGGATCGTCGCTCTGATACCATGTTGGGAAACGTGAATGAGATACTCTATTCCATAGCCCTAGGCTCTCTTATATAGGAGAGTAGCCTATGGGTAAATTACATAAAGAGAATAACAAGAAAATAAAATAACAAAGAGATACAGTTATTCAATATGCGTCAACACAAACCTCGAAGCCGCAGAACCGACCACCTGCGTAGCAGACTAATGCGACGCCACCAACTTCCGGAAGGAGTCCTCCAATAACCAAGCTTTCTCGAAACGAAAAAAGCCCCGTGCGATAGGGGGCTCACCAGAGTCCCACAGGATGGGGGTGTGATTCGATCGGGTTCTGGGCCTGCCAGTGACAAAAGCCAATGGGAAGGCATCCAACAGATCCGCAGAAGCCAAGAACCGATCCAGGCGAGGCCTTGATCCCGCATTCCTCCGCGTAAACTTCAAATCGGACACATCCATAACTTCTAGCTCCATCGAATCCACCATCTCTGGGAAGTCCTCTGACCCCTGGTCCTGCCACCCCTCAGTCTCGGCCTGTCCGAGGAGAACAACGTAACATTAAAATCCCCACCCACCAGCCAAGGAACCTCCTGGAATGCCTCCCTAGCTGCTTTGAGATCAACCCATTATTGGTTTCGTGCCGCCGTGTGACATGGCCCATAAACACAAGACAACGCGAGTACGCTACCCGACAAGCAGCACTCCAACAGTACAGTGATAACATGCGTCCCTTTCAGCTCGGCCCTCAGGGTGAAGGACACTCCCTTCCAATTAACAACCATCCCCCCAACGGCACCAACTACCCCAACAACACAATAACCCGACAATGACCCCGCCCCAAAGGACTTCCAATCCGAACACGACAAATTCTCCAACTTAGTTTCCTGCAAAAAGACAATGTCGCAGCTCCATTCAACAAATCTCGACCCCAAGACCCGCCTCTTCTCTGGGTCACCCAAACCCCTTACATTCCATGAGAGAATCTTCATTTGGAACCACTTTGAGAACCCCCAATCGAAACCATCCCCACCAGCCCCGCAATGGAAACCTTCTCCTCTGAAATGGCACGAGTTTCTGCCTTAGCAGCACGAGAGCGGAGCCTTCTTCTATATCTTTTGTCGGATTTCTTTTCGGACTCCACAACTTCAACGTCAATCTGCTCCACACGCGCTTCTTGCCCTCTGCCCCCCCATCGACGTCTCTCGCCGCGTCATAGCAACCACCTTTGCTTGACCCTTCGCCATCCGCATGATCCCAAGCCGGGGCATGAGTCCCCTCCAACACAGAGCAGACACCACCAAATAGCGAGCGAGCGCCATTCTGAACAACCAGGATACGCTCCCCTTCCTCGGGAGCCCGGAAGGAGCTCGTGCCAAGGTTCCCCACAACATCTCTAAAGCTCTGAACATCGAATGAACCGAAGAATCTGCCACTTCTCCAAAGTCGATCTGGATCCAGCCACTGGCCCGAGCAGGAGCCGACTATAGCAGAACACTGACCGCCCGCCACACGGATCCACGCGCCCACCCGACCTCAGGAGCAGATCTGCACGCCCGACCCGACACCAAGACCCCACCTCCGCGGGTCCCGATGTAAGAGCGCCCACCAACGACTCACCCACAACTTCCGCAAAAATTCCATGGGTAGCGGAATCGCCAGCAACCAAATCCCGAGATGACGGTTTTGCCACGTCCGAAGAGATGCGCCGCTCCGAAGAAACACCTCCCACCCCAGAGTCGCCCTGCTTGGCTTCCCAAGACGATCGTTCCTCTCCCCGAGTGGAAGTCGAATCACCATCCTCGAGACTCGACCAGAGAGGTGGTGGAGGCGCATCGAACAACCGGACCCGAAGGAGAAGCGCCCCACAGCTAAAATCGCCTCCGATTATGAGGGAACACCAATCGGACACTCCATCTGAGTAAGCACCACCTGCGGGTCAGAACCCAGGGAAGAACCATCGTCGATGATCTCCAAAACAGTCCCCAAGCGGACAAGAGCCGGTGCCAGGGCTCTGATAGAGCGCGAAAGGAATGGAGCCCCCCCGAATGTGTGCAACACGGGCAATTGAGCACACCTCCGCCCCATTTGCAAACCTGGGCAACCTCCATGACACCGCACCGCCCTCCCTGTTGGCGAGCATCGCCGCTCGCTGCTGATCCGAAAGGCCCCGAGCACAAATCCTCCGCGGGCCTAAACTAACAACGTTGCCATCAAAGCCAGCTCCAAGGCTGCAAGTAAGCTCCTTCTCCGCCAACACCTTAACTAAGCCTTCGCTCATACCCTCCCTGGCAATCCTAACTAGAAGATTCTGAACCTGACTACCCGATGCAGAGATCGAGCCAGGCACAACACCGACATCCTTCGCAAGAGGTTCCCTCGAGGCGTCGCCCCCTCCCCCATCGAAGAACTCTCCAGAGACTTCTTCTCCGACTCATGTCGGGCCTCACCCCTCGACTCCCAACAATGGCTACGCTGATGGCCCATCCTGCCATAGGCAAAGCAGCGCGGGGGCAGAGCGTACGAGGATGCAAGGTGTCTCCCGCCCCCCGCACCTAAAGCAATGCCTCCCTGCCTTCTGATGAGAAACGACCACCCAACCATCGTCATGCCTGCCACCCTGCTGCTTGGGACGTCGCGCCACCGGATGCTCTCGAATACCAAGAGCTCGCGCCTTGTCCCTCTCCAACCTCCGAACCTCCCACCGAACTCGCTCCCGAACGCTCGACCTCCCACCCCTTAGCATACTTCTCCCTATGACAATCTGAATAGATCATTGCCTCTTTTCTTTTCAGAGAGCTATAAGAAACTCCTTAGGCATATCCAGGGCAACAGTGGTGGGAGCACTGGAAGAAGGCGTATCATTCTGCAAAAAAAGGACATGCAAAGGTACAGAAGCATGTGCAATAGTTTGCTTGCATTTATAGACGATCAATAGAGGTGGTAGATCTAAAGGGATGTCAACCACAATCTGTGTAAAGAAGCTAGTCTGCCTAAAGGAAGTGACATCTGTGGAAATATTGTATCGACACCCAACAAGAGCATAGAACCGATAACCTTTCTTAGTGCGAGAGTACCAATTGAAGATGCACTTGATGGTCTTAGGTGACAATTTGTCAGCAACATGGAAGTTGTGAACAAACACATTGCACCTAAAAATCCTTAATGGTAAAGGAAAAGGAGACTCATTGGGGTATAATAGAAAGAAAGGAATGCAACCCTTTAGGACAGAGGATGGGACCCTATTTATGAGATGAACGGCAGTAAGGATGGCATCCCCCCAATAGTACTTGGGAACATTCATCTGAATAAGAAGAAACCTAGTTTCCTTTCCACTACCTATTTTTCTGAGAGGTATATGAACATGATGCTTGATGAACAATCCCCTTGGAGGCAAAGAATGACAACAAGTCTGTTTGGTGAACTCAAGAGCATTGTTAGTTTGAATAATTTGAACTCATGCGAAGAAAGAAATTTGACATATTGAAAGAAATTCTTGACAATCTTAATAATCTTCGAATGTTCGTTTATGAGATGAACCCAAGAGGATATACTATAATCATCCACAAAGACAATAAAATATCTATGACCTCTTGAATTTAGCACTGGACAAGGTCCCCAAACATCACAATGAACTAACTCAAAACTCAAAAGGAGTGATATGACATGACTCAACATGAATAGGAAATGAAGCTTGATGATTCACATGCCTCGCACTGAAAGGGCTTTAGAGTGGTGAGTTCAGGGAACATCATGGAGAGAGCCTTGGTAGAAGGATGCCCAAGGTGTACATGCTATAGGAATGAATCTTCGGAGATGGACACAACATTAGCAAACTTAGAATCCTAGGATATGTCAAGATAATAGAGGTCGTTATTCTTATGCCCCCACCAAAAATCTACCTTGTCCGGATGTTATGAAAATAACAATAGAATTCATTAAATATCACACGTCAATTAAGCTCAGTACAAAACTTATGAACAGACAATAGGCTGAAAGGGAAATCAAGAGCACAATGAGCCCCATACAATCGGAGTTGGAAGAGAACTTCATGGTTCCGATGGTAGTAATAGGTGATTAAGCCCCATTGACGACTCGAATCGACTTTACTAGTGAAGAGGGTCTGGAGAAGGTTAGTAGACTACCTTCTCCTGTCAGATGAGCAGAGGCTCCGTAGTCAATGATCCAAGTAGGAGCAATAATTGTTGAAGCGTTGGCTATAATACCTAAAGTGGTAGCCAAAGTAATAGTGGGAGTAATCAATAACATTGAGTTGGATCGTAATAACATTGAGTTGGATCGTCTGTCCACTGGAATACAAAGTAGAAGACGCTTCTGCAACATCATAGGCATTCTCATAGGTACTATTGGCTAGATGAAGAGGTAAGCAAAACTTCGGCCGACATCGTTCAGACGGATGATTCCTGCTACCATAGTGAATGCATTGGGGGTACCGAGGAGCAATAGTTCCATGGCCACGACACAAGTCACGTCCACGACCATGGACAAAGTGGGAGGAGAGGGCCCATATGTGTGCTAGATGCTCATAAAAGGCGACACAAGAGGTGGGAGGTGCCCAACGCATGGCCCTAGGGAGAGGAGAGGGTCGAGCGAGCATGACTGGTATTGGGAGTTAGGATAAAACCTCGATCTAGGACCGCAACTTTGATACCATGCGGAGAAGACAAATGAATCGCTGTGGTTGTGTTATTCCATGGGTCTAAGTTTTTTATATAGAGTGAAGCCCTAGAGAGCAAAAAGGGGAGAATTACATATAAATCCCCGAAGGGCTACTGGACTTAAATAAAATAGAAAATATGCTAACTCTAATAACTTTAACACCTTGTTTGTGCCAAAGTTCAGGAATGACATATTGGCTATGCCGACTTATGTGGATGAGATCGTTCTCATATGTGCTGACTTCGAAGGCATTATAGAGGTGAAGAAACAACTAACAGAGCAATTCGTGATCAACGATCTCAGAACTATGAGGTACTTCCTTGAAATTAAAAATTGTGCATTCTAGACGAAGGTCTGGTAATGTTCTAGAGAAAGTATGCTACTGACTTACTGCAATATTGGGATGTCAGGATCCTAGGAAACACATATTCGTATAAATCCCAAGGCATGCATCTATGAGCCATGGGATTGAAGACGTGCCATCATAGATGGTTAGTTGGGAAGTTAATAAGCTTAACTATCACACGACCACATATATATCTTGCAGTTGGTGAGTTAAGTTCGTTTATGAACTCTCCTACTCCATCTCTCTCTGAAACACGCATGACAATTCTGAGATATATCATCTTCTTCTTCAATAAAAGGACTAATATTTACATAAAGCACCAACTTTAATCTCATATCCTATTCTTTGTTGAATATAAAGGTCGTATATTTGATACGAAATCCACTACTTGTTTATGCACCTATTAGACATGGAACCTGATTACATAAAGGAGTAAGAATTATAGTTATTTCCTCCTCTAGTTTTGAGAGTGAGTTCATAACCATGACTCATGCAACAACGGAGTTAGTATGGCTTCGTTCCGTACTTACATATTATCATATAACTCCAACCGAGGTTAAATAGTTTATGTGCGACAATCTGCAACAATGCACATAGCTAGCGACCTATGTTTCATGAATGCACTGAGCATGTGGAAATTGACTGCTATCGCCCTAGAGACTTGATATAAAATGGATTCCTGCACACCTCCGGTGTATCCTCTGCAAATTAAACTTTTGATATGTACACCAAACCTCTTGTCCGAACATAGTTTGAAAGATATCTTAACAATTTATACTATGACTTGAAAAGAAGTCTCGAAAGCTGTTTTGTTTTTTCACTTACTCGGGGATACACTAGTATTTTCCTTGTATGTTGATTTTTGCATATCCCTAACCCTAGGACTCTCCCTATATAAGGATCTGTAGGGTACCATATTCTAATAACTTTATTCTCTCATTCTATTCAACTTATGGGGAGAGCCCTAGAATTAGGTTTATACCAACGAGTCACCATAACAAAAAATCATGCACGTTTAAGGGGAAGATATCTCTCAACACTCCCCATCAAACTGGAGCATATATATTAACCATGCTTGTCTTATTGTAATATCTCTCAAACTATGTACGCGCAAGAAGTTTGGTGAATGCGTTAGCAATTTTCTCTTATGATGATATACTAGATGGATAGAACAATACTTTTTATATAAAATCTCTAATGTAATGATAGTCTACTTTCACATGTTTTGTGCTCATGAAATATGGGGTTGACTGTTGAGATATTTCTACATTCCATGTATCTTTCCAGTTATTTTATTTCTTTATTTCTATCTTATGTAATTTACCCGCAGATCTCTCCCCTATATAAGAGAGCATAGGGTTATAAGAATAAACAACTCTTCTTTTTCTCCCAACATGGTATCAAAGCGGCAATCCTATACCGGAACTCTCATATCCAAAACCCCAACCCCACCTCGTGCCCCCTCTCCGCGTACCGCCAACAACATCCTCGTGCATCACCGCCCTGCGCGCCTCCACGCGCATCGTCCTACGTGCCTCCACGCGCGCTGCCCTGCGTGCCTCCACGCCCGCCGCCTAGCGCATTCCCGCACCTCCACCCTTGTGCGCCGTCCTTCATGCGCGGCTTGTCCACGTGCTGCTCAACCAAACGTCGGTGTTGTTCGCTTCATTTCATTGATGGATTTGGGGGCATAAGTCTACATATGCACCCAAATCCATGTATGTTTGTGCAGACATTCACCTTTTGGTCTACAAAATCCTAGTCTTCTACATTCGGAAAGATGTCTGAGAACAAAGTTGATGTACCCTCCACAGGCGCATTCACTGGTCCAACGCTTATCGTTGAAATGGACGGGACAAATTATAAGCTTTGCGCTATGCAGTTCATGCGATTTATGAAATCAAATGGTAAGAAACGCATTCTTACCGTGGAGTCGGTGGAGAAGACTGGGGTAAACCCCTCATGGGAGGCGGACGACGCATATGCCAAAGTTTGGCTTTCAGGAACATTGACGATTGATCGCCAATGATGTGTTACATCGGCCTACTGCTAAGACAATGTAGGATATCCTCGTAGCAACATATTCTCAAGCAAGGAACGAGACGAAGATCCTCCAACTCCAGCATGACATATTCACTATCAAGCGGAACGGACGTCATCTGCATTCGCTGTATAATCCATGCGTAGGATGTTTGAGAAGCTTCACAGTTTCATGCCTCTAACGACAACTCCAGAGCAACAGATGACATATAGGAATGCTACCATGGTAGGGGTATTCCTGGCAGCCCTTGATCATGAATATGATGTTGCTTTACATGGGAGGAGGTGGCGTGTAGACTCCGTCATTTGAGTTCGATGAAGCCAACCTATCACATTTAGGAGAGAAGTACATCACAGACTCAAAAAATGTGACATTAGCACTGATATAGTATTTTCTACACAGAGGATCATAACCCCGATACCCCTTCTGAGTCCTTGAGTATCCAACAAACACACATTTGATAGCTCTAGGAGCGAGCTTGTCAAGACCATGATTCAAGTGGTAAATAAAAGCAACCGATCCGAACACACGAGTGAGTGAAAATAACTCCTTCTCAGGAAAAGGTATGGAGAAAGGAATTTTCTCACCCAAGACAGATGGCGACATACGATTCACCAAATAACATGTTGTGAGAACTGCATCACCCCAAAAAGAATGTGGTGCACGACTTTGAATGAGAAGAGTTCGAGTGACATCAAGAAGATGATGATGCTTTCTCTCAGCAATACCATTTTGTTGAGAGGTGTATGGACAAGATGCTTGATGAATAATCCCTCTAGAAGAAAGAAAATGAGACAGATCATGAGTACAAAATTCCAACGCATTATCAGTTCGCACAAACTTCACAAAGGTAGAGAAAACATTTGTCACTTCAGTAATAAAGGTTTTGATCACATCCCCTGCTTCAGATTTATTTTTCAAAAGGAATACCCATGACAAACATGAAAAATCGTCCACAACTACAAGATAAAATCCGTCCTTGGTGATCGGGCACATGACTCGGACCCCAGATGTCAACATGAAATAACTCAAAAAGGGAGCTACTATTCCGACTCTGACGACTGGGAAAGACAGACCGATGATGCTTTCCCAACTGACAAGCTTCGCACTGAACGGAAGAACTATGAAATCTGTGGCAGCATATGACACATCTTCTAAAGAGGGAGATGATCAAACCGGAGGTGCCATGTGAATGGAGAGGTTGATCCAGACGAAAGAGAAGATATGCCTGCATATGGAGTATGAACCAAGCGATAGACACCACCTTGCCCACGACCACACCCAATCACTTTACCCATAAGAATGCCCTGAAAAACAAGAGACGATGGGTCAAAAATAGCTCGACAGTGCAAATCCTTGGTAATCTGACTAATATAAAGCAAATTCATAGAGAAATATGGAGCATGTAGCACGTTCTGCAGACGCATTGAAGGTGTTAAAGTGATCTCCCCTTGTCCTATGATCGGGGAATGAGTCCCCTCAGCTATCATAATTGTTCTCCCTAGTGTAACCTGTCTATATGACGTAAGCTGATGTGTCTCCACATAGATGATGTGTTGCACCAGAGTCCATAATCCACTATATAATGTCAGAGCCATGACAGAATGTAAAAGCATAAGTACCTGAGGTGTTGGTTGTAGCAGAGGTACTGGCAGAAGCTGAGGCTGCCTCATCTGAATGATCTCCTGAGGATGGTGACGCGAAAGTATGTATAATATCCCTCGGTCAGGCTACGAGGTGATCAAATCTTTGATCTAGAGTAGAAGCAGCAGGAGGCTCAATATGTTCTACAATGCGGGCTGATGATCATAACCCATACTTGGAATAGCATGTCTCCTCGGTATGGCCTGGCGGTGGCAGAAAGTATAAGGCTGACGAGTGCGACCTCCTCTACCACGAGGTTCGTGTCCACGGAAAGGTAGAATGGCTTCCTCTTCCTTAAGAGGCTACCATGGCCGCGAAAGCCTGACTTGAACATTCGCATGCAAATGCGGATTATCCTACAAATGTTTCGACTTATATATTTTTACAAAAAATGCATATAACTTATACAACAACATTCGCATGCACTATACTATAATCGTCATTCAAATTAATCCCACTCAAATTAATCCCACTCGAATTATCCCACTCTCACTTTCATGTAAGCTATAAATTACTATTTAAATTATATACGTATAAACTAAGAACATAAAGTTGACAAATAGAGAATCGCTATTATAGAACATATAGATTAATAATATAAAGTTGAGCAAACAGATGTGCTTATCTGAGAAGTCTTGCGCAAAGCTTTATCAATTTGGCGAGCCGGTGACATCCTCTTAGATATTGGTAGCGGCGTCGTCGTGAAAATGTGTTGTGGGTGAGCAGGTAGAGGTGCGGGGAGCGACTGAACGTCGACATTGGTGACGGTGGCGTCGGGACAACATGCAGTGGGTGAGCAGGCGGCGACGCGGGAAGCGACTGATCGTCAAGGCTGGCGACGGCGGCGGGATAGGGGAGGAGCAGTGACAACACGACGGGATCGAAGTCTGAGGTGGTATTGGCGACAACGTGCATGAGGAATGGAGGGAGAGATGGGGGAGGACGAAAGGGTTAGGGCTTCCGTGAAGTGCAGAAATAGGGATTGGCTGATTGGTTAGTGGGGGGCAAGAGACATGGGATGGGACTTAGGTTTACAATTACATTTAGTTTATTATAATTATTAAAATAATAACATGGATGAACGATGGAATGGCAATCTACACTAAAACTAATAATATACATATTAAAAACGAATATCCGTATTCGTTTAGGTATATATAATCGTATTCATATCCGTATTCGCCGAAGTATGAATTTTAACATCCGTATTCGCATTCATATTCGTCGGATACTAAAGATTAACATCCACATTCATATCCATATTTGCCAAAATAAAAAAAGAGCATCCATATCCTCATCAAAATGGATATGGATGCTCTTTGCCTCATCAAAACAGATATGGACACGATCGAATACGAATATATCCACATCCTCTTGCATCCCTATTGCTGTATCGCCTCCACCAACTCCTCCACCTCCATCACCACCACCATCTCTGCCCCCTCCTCCATCCCCTCCTACTACCCAGTTACATGCGCCACTTGTTCCATCTCTACCTAAGTTCTACACTCGTTGGTCTGCTTCTGCTCATGGTCATCATCCATCTTCCACCAAGCCCCAGGTTTGCTTTGATAACATAGCTTCTAATGATGGGTCTGGAGATGTATCTGTGTAGGAATCATTGCAGGAAATTAGCATATAGATGGAGGGTGTTCTTTCTGACCTGGATATTCCTATTGCAATTCGAAAGCAGAAGCGATCTTGTGCTTCCTACCCCATGGATTCTCAGGTCTCCTTTCATCGTCTAACAGGGGATTTTCAGAAATTTGTAGTGGCTCTATCTGCCATGGAAATTCCACGAAATTATTTTTTTTGAACTCAGAAAAGGGGGAATCACGCGTAGGTGCCCGCCCCATTATATTAATATTATATATAAAAACAGACATGCTTATAAAAGCCAAGATTCAAGCAATTGCTTGTAATGGTAACAAACATTTTCACAATAAAAATGCATCCCTAAAAACAGATTCGCATTGCGAACAAGCCAGATGGCCCAAGGAACGACTATCGGAAGCAGAATCTCCATCTTATGTCTCTTGTGTGCACCGTAAAGAGAGGCCTAAAAAGACTAAAAGTCGAAGGGCCGCAACCAGTCCAAGCCCACATTAACCCAGATAGACGCAGTAACGCGAAAGCGAAAGAACAAATGATCCAGTGTTTCAATTTCCGTACCACATAACAAACAACGATAGGAGATACCCTCGAAAAGCTTAGAACATCTATCACGAGTCATGATACGCTTCCTCCTAAATAACCACATAGAGAAACCAATCCTCTCATGCAATTCCATAGTCCAAATAAAATCACAATCACGAGTGACGGTATCCGAGGGAGACAGAGGCGGATGACAAATAGCTCCATACGCCTTCCGAACTGAGAAGGACGTTCCCTTCCCACTCCAGTGATCCACCCCAGTGGAGGGCCTTCCAAACCGACTGAGAACATCAAGGAGATGGAGAAAATTCTCCAAGCACTGATCCGAAGAAGCAACCCTAAACGACGACATCCGGTTACCATTATCCCTGCACCCAACAACCCGGATCTCCTGATATGTAGACAATGCAAATAAGCGCGGAAAACGAGCACTGAGAAGTCCCTTGCCCGTCCAGTCGTCCACCTAGAAGCCAAACAATTCACCATTCCCCACAACAAGACAAAACAATTCACAGAAGCGTGGCATAACCTTTAGGATCCCCTTCCAGAAAGCCAATCTCCTCTAGCTCTGACGCTGCATGAGAGGATTCGCAATGGACATACCATATAAATGACGGACCAGGTTGCAACAAATCCCCCCATCCTTTCTCCAAATCCTGCCCACCCACTTCAGAAGCAATGCCTCATTGAGCGTCTCCAAGCTCTTAATCCCAAGACCCCCATTTTTCTTAGGCTGCACCACAGTCTCCCAACCCACCAAGTGAATCCCATGTTTTTCCTGCCCTGCCCTACTCCATAAGAACCTTCGCATCGGACGCTCCAACCGCCTCACGATACCCTTGGGCATCATACAAGAAGAAAAAAAGTACACGGGAATCGTCGAAAGAACCGCCTTAATAAGTACAAGTCTATTACCACACGAGAGCCAGAGCGCCTTCCAGCCAAAAAGCTTCCTCTCCATCTTTTCTACAACTGACAACCAATCCACCGACCTTATCCTACCATCTGATAGAGGGATACCAAGATAGTTAATGGGGAAGGAACTGCAAGCAGTACCAAACTCCAAACTACATGCCGCAACCATCTCATCAGTAATGCTGAAAGGGACAACCTTGGACTTGTCAAGGTTCAAACGAAGACCAGACATCTCAGCAAAAATCTCAAGAGTAATAGCAATGGCCCGGCCACCTCCGTCCCACCTCGATGAAGAGGATAGTATCGTCTGCATACTGCAATAAAGGGATGGATATCCCACCACCAGAGAAACCAGAAACAATCCCGCTCCTTTGAGCACAACCAACCATGCACGCAAGCACATCTGCAACAATCACAAACAACAATGGGGCCAAAGGGCACCCCTGTCTAACACCCCTCTGAGGCTGGCTGAAACCCCCTTCAGGGTGCCCATTGACCAGCACCGAGAAGAAGTCGTGGTGATGCACTGTTTCATCCATGAAATCCAAATCTCCGGAAAACCTCTCTTAGACAAATGCGCCCACAAAAACCGTTAGTCCAATGAGTCATAGGCCTTAGCAAAATCAACCTTCCAAAGCAACGCTTGCTTATCGCTACGCTTCCACTCACAAATGATCTCGCTGCCAATACCAGACTGTCGCCGATCTGCCACCCAAGAATGAAAGCAGATTGGACATGCGAAACAAGATGGTCAAGTGCCTGACTAAGGCAAGAAGCCAACACCTTAGCCATGATAAGATAAATTCCGTTTGAAATAGCAATCAGCCTGAAATCCTCAATCCGCTCAGGTGACCCCATCTTCGGAAGAAGGAAGATCAAAGCCTTATTCAACCTTTCGAACCCTGCGTTGCAACAATAGAATTTCTGTATGACCTCCATTACCTCATCGCTGAGCATATCCCAGAACTCCCTGTAGAAAGATATAGGAAAACGTCAGGGCCAGACGCCCCATCACGGTTAAGATTCCACAACCATCGCCTTCACCTCTTCCCTCGTGACCGGGATGATCAAGCTGCCAGCATGAGCATCGGATAGTCCCTGCGTCCTTAAGCCGTTCCAATGCCACAACTAGACGCATCCCTCCTAGAGTAATCAAAGAAGTGATCAGCAATCGCATTTCCCATCTCCCTGTCCCCTTCAAATCTCGCCATTAACTACTACGGATCTGAAGGTAATAAATCGGCGACATCCACTAGCGACACGTGGAAAATAAGTCGTGTTAGCATCACCTCCTTCAACCA